>JAWPHD010005671.1:0-158811 GCA_037043455.1 Cyrtodaria siliqua | reverse complement strand
GCTCGCCTCAGTGCTTGGGCCAAATGCGCATTCTGTCGATAATGAAACTTTAAAGGGGTAACCATTGGTGTGTTCAGTGCTGTTTAAACCTTCTTTCTAAAAGGACAGGCCTAATGTCGCCCTGTACCATTCGATTAGCAGTAGCATATTAAACATACACTAAAAAGAAACGATTATACGTTTCTTTTACCTTTCAGTATATAAAGTGTTATTGCCATTGAACGTACGCGGATACTTACAGTTTTTGTTGTTTAGTTTCATCATTGATCATTTTTCATTATTATTATTATTTTTTATTATTTCTACATGCTATTTCTTGAGTTTTAGGGCATATATCCAAGACAAGCTTTTCAGTTTTAAGATATTTAAGATATGTTTTATCAATACTATATATTTATCGATATTGAGATTGTTTATATGTAAAGTACATAGTCACAGGTAGCTGTATCAGTGTCGGGAACTAAACAAAAATAGTTATAGATCGGGATCTATATAAAATTAAAACAAAATGAACATGTTATTTGTTGAAAACAAACATTATCCTACTATCTCCTTTGCATTGGTTATAAAGTACTATGTATATTTAGTGGTAAATACGTCCGCTGACTACATTATCCCAGAGTACATAGTCTATAACTACAAT
Source organism: Cyrtodaria siliqua (assembly GCA_037043455.1). Lineage (NCBI taxonomy): Eukaryota > Metazoa > Mollusca > Bivalvia > Adapedonta > Hiatellidae > Cyrtodaria > Cyrtodaria siliqua. The sequence goes on along the minus strand of JAWPHD010005671.1, from coordinate 158,168 downwards.
ACTCTGGGATAATTTTTCAGGAAAAGTTTTAATTTTATATCTATATTTCGTTCCCAACACTGATACAGCTACCGGTGTACATAGTATGTACATTCCCCCAACTGTACAGATACAATGCCTCGGGGTTTTTTTCATAGAGAATCAGCTTGATTGCAATGCCTCGGGTTGTTTTTCAGAGAGAATCAGCTTGACATGATGTTGGTCCTTGTCGACAATCATTTTGATTCGACATTAAACATGACTGACGGTGGCTTTCTTTATTTACACACAGAGAGAGAGAGAGAGAGAGAGAGAGAGAGAGAGAGGTTTATGTTCGCTGAAGGCTAAAATGTATATTTAATTTAATAGTTGGTGTTTTGAAATCTGTTTACAAAATATTGAAATCTAGTCACAAGATGACATTATCGATTTTTGAGTCGATGTGTTGACGTTCTCGAGTTTCGAGAAAATCGAGTCTCCAGTAGAGAAAGTCGAGTTTCGAGTAGAGAAAATCGAGTTTCGATTAGAGAAAATCGAGTATCGAGTAGAGAAAGTCGAGTTCGAGTAGAGAAAATCGAGTTCCGAGTTGACATTATCGAGTTTCGAGTAGAGAAAATTGAGTCTCGAATAGAGAAAAGCGAGTCTCGAGAAGAGGAAATCGAGTTTTGAGAAAACAAACCATTGTAAGAATGGTGAGGAATATGGTAATTATATATTAAAATGTACCTGTAGAATACATTTAGTCATTAGTATTATAACAGTGAAAGAAGTAAAGTAAATACTAATTTAAAGGGACAAACTTCAATATTGATTTTCTTCAATCTCGCGGCGTGCCGTTATGTTTTTTCATACAACAAAAACAGCAGCATGCACTTTATTGTGTCGCCTGCGTAGAGCAGACACCTTAGGATCACTTTGTCTTGCATACTGGATAAGGCTATCCACGTTTTACATGGGGAATGGACAGTCTTTTCTTACATACCGGACAAGGATATCCGTCATTTTACCGGGGCTAGATATTTCCATCTCACCCTAGGGTCGAGATAAAATTCACGCGCGCCAACATCCGGTATGCAGGAAAACATGCAAAACGCTAGTAGCTGGCGGCGTCAACGCATAACATGTCTCTGATATGCAAGAAAATCTATTATGGGTATTCGATTCAGATAGGTAATTCCAACCCTCGGTATAAGTGTTTTAATCGTTTTTGATATATGAACCAACTTAATGTCTGTATCATACGACAATGGCATTTACTTTGATGTCAACAATTGCCGCAATGTTATTTGCCGCTAACCTCTCAAATTATATTCTACTTTCGCCTAGAAGTCCAATACTTCAAGGCGAGAGTAAATTCTTATGGAACGCCATGACTGTCTTATGATGTTGCCGATTAATATATGCAGTGCATTTCCCTTTATATGTGGTGGATCTTTCATGATATGCAGCGCATTTTTAATTATATGTGGTAAATAAATCTTTATATGTGGTAGAAAAGTATTTATATTCAGTAGATTAATCAGTATCTGCGATAGATAAGTCATTGTATGTAGTAGATAAACCATTATATGCGGTCCAGTTATCGTTATATGTGGTGCATTTATTACTATATGCAGTAGTTTATCTAATATATGAGGTCCTTTGAACATAATATGAAGTACTTTTGTATTTATATGGAGTGTTTCTGTTGACTTTTTGTGGTACATATTCTAATATACGTGGTGGATACGTCTTTATATTCGGTAGTTTCAACTGCATTATATTCGCGTACAAACGGCTTTATACGTGGTGCATTTCTTATTATATGCAGTGCATTTTCTATTATATGCGGTGGTTTCATTATGATGATGAGATCAATCGGAACACTTGTTTTTAAAGATGTTACGATTTAGACTGCTACACAGCGTTTAAATATAAAAGACTGCACATAGGACGCTCAATCGTGAACGCTCGGTCAATCCCGTCATTCTTCGGGATGCTGCGAAGCAGTCAATCGTGAACGCTCGGCCAATCCCGGCATTCCTCGGGATCCCGCCTCGTGTGTATCACGGCGCTTCGGTATGTTCAAAATCTTAACATTCTGTTAGCCGGAAGGCAACGGCACAGAAAATAGTGCACTATTGCTAAGCTATTGCTACATAAACATTATTCATAACTTTCACATGACATCATCAAAATAATTTGACCAATCAGTGATCAATAAAATAAAATACCTCCACATTCTGGTAGGGGGTAAACTCGGTGTTTATCGTTGGTGCTCAACTGACTTTAGCCCTTTATAAAACTAGTTTGTAGGGATAATTATATTACAAGCTATATTTTTTTGTGTACATCTATGTATGTTCTTTTTGTGTTGTCTGATTTTAAAACACCAATATGGATACATTTAATTTAAATCATAGTCTAATATTTTCATTTTTCATATAGAGATTGAGGATAAAGACCGAGTAAACCCCTTTATTTTCACCTACTGAATATCTCAACATTCCGGAAGTTGACCGGATGTGAAAGTTATGAATGGCCGCTTGCCACACGTGTTGATGTATGATTTGCGTTGCATGTTTGTTATTTACAATAAAGATGAAGGTTTTATCATACTTTCACGTAAATAAACTATAGATGGAGCAATCGGCTGAATGACATTGCAAAATGTTGAAGATAACTTTGATTTTGAATGCAAATTCGTTTTGGCGGAAATCTGAAGCGCGTCACGCTAGTATGACGTAACCAATATGGAAACCTGCGTATTACATTCGAGTCATGCTGCAAAGCCGTGTACGAGATGTTGCGAATGCGAAGCAGTATACGAGATGTTGCGAATAATAGAACGCTGTCATTATCGATTATTTAGACCCACAGCGATTGGCCAGTGTATACACACGCTTTAAGTTATTAGAGGATTTCCAGTTTCGTAAATAGAACAAAAACTGTCTTACTTTTTTCAGTCCAAACCAAGACTGGATTCATTTTAATAATATAAAAAAACACGAACTGTTGAATACAATTAGGTCAAACATAGACACGTTGACTAGATCGGCGTTAGAAAATAGAATATGTTTTGATAATACTCCAGTCCCTTGGAAAATCTCGAAAAATACTCCCAACACATCCTGGAAAAAAATCTCGAAAACACCCCCTGAACCCCGCTTTCCCACCACCATCCCCATCAACATATTTTCCTTCCACAGATATTGCGTGGAAAAGTTGAATTAGACCAACAACGTTGACACCGGAGTAGGGACTTCAGACAGAACTGGTATAATACCAACATTGGGGATTACCCTGAAAATGATCTCCTAGGGAGGGGATAGAACAATAAATCCATGCCCCCGCTTCAAGAAATGTATTTTTAAGCCCAGAAAGCACCCCTAGTTTAAAACAACAACAGCAAAAATATATATACACTAGAAAATTAAGCGTTTAAAACCTTCAGACCCTGCCACGGAGCTACCTGGAAATATGTACAAAATACATCCCAGATCCCCGGAAATCCATTTCCTACCTCGTCCCCATAAAGCAGTCTAAAAAGCGTTTACCTCAAGAAAATGTACCGAATACCCCCAAGATTTAAAAAAAAAAATACATCACCTTAAAATACGTGGCTTAGCACCTCCTAATAAAACAATGTATGGGAAAAAATGGAAAAATCTCCAGCCACCACACACCGTTTGTTTTTATTCGTTAACCCCCTTATTCCCCCCGCAGACACTTCTCTCATGGAATTTGTGTACCCCCCTCCCACAGCCCCCCAAATGCCCCCACCCCCAATCACACACCACCACCACATTCTCACCGCTGTCCTACAAAGTCAACAGAAGCACTCCATTTAAATACAAAAGTACTTCATATAATGTTCAAAGGACCTCATATATTAGATAAACTACTGCATATAGTAATAAATGCACCACATATAACGATAACTGGATCGCATATAATGATTGATCTACTGCATATAAATACTTTTCTACCACATATAAAGATTTATTTACCACATATAATTAAAAGTGCACTGCATATCATGAAAGATCTACCACATATTAAGGGAAATGCAATGCATATAATAATCGGCAACATCATAAGACAGTCATGGCGTTCCATAAATTCTGTCTCTAGTCCATCTACTGTCATGTGTCTTTTGTATGTATAGTAAGTCTCAGTTGTGCATTGATGATATAATACCATTTAAAAAATCTGACATTTTATAACTTTTAATGTTAGACAAAAATAATATCATTTAAACTCTGTTTTTATATTAATGGATATAATAACGAAACCATGTGTAATGAGCATATCATTATTTCATTTAAAAAATATACGCATATATCATGGTTACATCAAATATTGACTGTATACAAACTATATATATTACATATAAAATAACAAATATACGTTATGTTATTTGCTTATCTTTTTGAACCATTTGAAACAAATACAATCTATCAAGTTTGAGAGCTCAACTTAAAATAGAACTTATTACATTCGCCGTTTCAGTTTGTCGGTGACAATATTATCAAAGCAAGGTTTTGAAAATGAAGGCTCTAAAATTGAACAAAAAACTTGCACGGGCAAATTCATAAAAATGTGTGGAGGTGTTAATACTGCCCACAATCCAGTTTTTGCTGACATACAGAGGGACAGACAGACGGAGAGTAAATTAACGTATAGTCCCCCTATGGTAATACACTGGTAGTGGACTAATAATAGTAACGTTACTTTGTAAATTAATTCAGACATATTAATTTGAAAGGATTCTATATTGAAGTACATACTTATGTAAATTATATATGTGTATCCAACATCTAGTAGAACTGAAATGTCCGGTCTGATCAGTATGTTCAGCAGAAATTTAACCTCATGCTGATAGCTTATATATATATATATATATATTATATATTATAAATGATTAAATGATTCTGTGAATCGTAATTTCTCAGGAGAAAAAATCTCGACCTTTAATTATCAAGAGTCAATTATCAATCCCAAACGATCATTGAAACCAATATTTTTTTTTGTCCTGGAGTAAGATTTTTTGATATATTGTACAAAAAAAACTTGAAACATGATGTTACTGTTACAAGGGCTTATGTAAGGGTATTAATAAGACAGATGTGATTCTAAGATAAAGATGAAATACGTGGATACGTCTCTGCTGCCTCTATAACACCATTGCTACTCATATTTGACTGTTTTCTGTTGGTAATTTTCAAACTTAGATTTTCTCTACTCGAAACTCGATATTCTCCACTCGAAACTCGATTTTCTCTACTCGAAACTCGATACTGTCTACTCGAAACTCGATTTTCTCTACTCGAAACTCGATATTCTCCACTCGAAACTCGATTTTCTCTTCTCGAAACTCGAGTTTCTCTACTCGATACTTAGAAAATGTGAACATCTATAGTGTGTAGCTGATGTAAAGTAATGAACTACGAATAATCATGCTCATGAAGTTAAATACAGGTGTATTAACCCAGACGCAGTATTAATTATTTGTATAGTTTACTTTTTTTCTTTTTTTCCCTACTCGACCCTACTCGACCGTGTTTCTCAACGTACCCGTAATTTATAATAATAATAATAATAATAATAATAATATTAATAATATTAATAATAAAATGAACAGTATTGATATTATAGAATTAAATATTCTATTTCACTTACCTTCCACAGTGTACATTTTGAGCAAGTATTTTCTAATTTTTCCATCACTTAATGTACCCTACCAAAAAGCACTCTCGTTATATTGTTGTATTATATTGTAGCCAACTATGACTTTTTTACCTCGTCTTAGTTCACAGAATCAATATGCGGTATCGATTGTTAACATAACGCCCTCTGCAACATATTACTCCACATAGCAAGCACCTGCATGGTAGATGTCAGAAGGTTGGATCTTGAATAATTTATGAGCTTGGAGCTAGACATGTGTATTTGTTTTGTATGTATACGGTGTGAACCCAGAGAAACGAATGTTAAAATGTCACACATAAATGATTTGCTGCATTTTCAAATCAGGTATGTATATTGCAGCAGTTTACAAATAACTCTCCGCTTGAAAATGACAACAAACGGTGAGATCATCCTGTAAAGTTTCAAAACAATCCGTTACAAACTGTGGTAGGAGATAGACACATAAACTAGTTTAACTTAAACTTTTATGAAAAAAGGCCGCTGCTGTTGTAATACAAGCAGGCGCGTAGCCAACCCTAACATTTAAACGAGGCAAATCCTCTTATATGGTGGTCCGGTGGCAGCACATCGCGCCCCATCTCCCACCCAGTTTGTTTTCTACATGCGATTGCCTGTGTTTAAGTACATTTTCAGTTCGAAGCACGATTCAATGATTGATTGTTTTTCGGTACAGAAGTTGTTTATAGGTAAAGTATGTACATTCCCAAAATTCTACCGAGGGAACTGTCATTTTGTGCCTTAACGTAGCTACGGGCCTGACAAGGTCGATTTGAAGGCCCAATTGATGCACATCTTGACATAATAGATAATTTGTTGAATGTTTTTTAACGGCTCATCAACACAGTATAGGTTATTTAGAGCCGCCCCAGAGAGAGGGGAAAGATACATAGGAATCCGGAAACCGTGCACTACTCTTATTATCGAATAGATTCCTATGGTTCTTTAACGTGCTCGGAGGATAGACCGATACACGGGACCGCCCGGTTTACGTCCACATCCGACGGACGAGGCTAAGGGAAATAGTCTTGCCCAAGGACACACCGACGAAACTCAGTGGCACCACGGAGGATTGAACCCGGGGCCTCCTGTTACAAATCCGCCGCGCTACCGACTACGCCACGCCAGTCCTCTAACATCATAGATAAGCATTCTGTAAAGTTTTGAAACAGTCGGTTGGAAACTGTGGGAGGAGATAGAAACACACACATTTCTGGATGGACAGAAAGACACGTACGGACAGACGGACAGACATGGCTAACGCTATATGTACCATCACTATTCGTGGTAGACAATGGTGGGGGAATAAAAAGAAGTGGGATTAGCCCCATGCCACGGGTAAATAGATCACGTAGACTTAATTCCAAATTTACATTTTAATCAGTCTCGTAATGTTCACATCACTGAAATTAACAAATAACACTGATAAGTACGAAATTACAATACATTACACATAGACATAATATGACGAATTTACATTTACATTTTAATTACAATTAACCTCAAAATACGCAATTTACAATACAAATTACAATACCCAGTATTGCAATTAGAATTACAATACGCAAATTACAATACACATTCCAATACACGCGTATCAATCATTTAGTATATTAATTATTTAGTTGATTCTAAATAAGTGAAATAGCTATAATAATTGGCTAAAGCTATTAACATGAATTAATATCACAGACTCATATCTCCCAATTGTAATACTTATTTCTTGTAATTTAACGGACTTAAAACAAATAATATGGCAGCAACACAACTTACAAAAATATGGTTCTAGATGTGTTAACTCAGCTGTACGATGTTTATCTTAGCTTAAGATACGGTTACGGCTGTACATATAGTATAGGTGTTGCATACAATAAGCTAAATTTACAGTAATCCAACAGATTACTTTCCCCACATACTTTAAATAGACACCTCATATAATTATTAAATATACGAATGGAATTGAATTGAATGTTGTTTAACGGCTCATCAACACAGTATATGTTATTTAGAGCCGCCCCAGAGAGAGGGGAAGGATACATATGAATCCGGGAACCTGTCCCACTCTTATTATCGAATAGATTCCTATGGTTCTTTAACGTGCTCGGAGGATAGACCGATAGACCGATACACGGGACCGCCCGGTTTACGTCCCCATCCGACGGACGAGGCTAAGGTAAAGTGTCTTGCCCAAGAACACACCGACGGAACTCAGTGGCACCTCGGTAGATTGAACCCGGGGCCTCCGGTTACAAATCCGCCGCGCTACCGACTGCGCCACGCCAGAAGATTTATAAAATGAAGTGTTACAGCTTTACACTAATTTAAACGGACGCACATATCATGTATTAATTACTGTTTACAGAACACATTTAAACGGACGCACATATCGTATATTAGTTACTGTTTACAGAACACATTTAAACGGACGCACATATCATATATTAGTTACTGTTTACAGAACACATTTAAACGGACGCACATATCATATATTAGTTACTGTTTACAGAACACATTTAAACGGACGCACATATATATTAATTACTGTTTACAGAACACATTTAAACGGACGCACATATCATATATTAGTTACTGTTTACAGAACACATTTAAACGGACGCACATATCATATATTAATTACTGTTTACAGAACACATTTAAACGGACGCACATATCATATATTAGTTACTGTTTACAGATCACACTTAAACGGACGCACATATCATATATTAATTACTGTTTACAGAACACTGATTTAAACGGACGCACATATCATATATTAATTACTGTTTACAGAACACATTTAAACGGACGCACATATCATATATTAGTTACTGTTTACAGATCACACTTAAACGGACGCACATATCATATATTAATTACTGTTTACAGAACACTGATTTAAACGGACGCACATATCATATATTAATTACTGTTTACAGAACACATTTAAACGGACGCACATATCATATATTAGTTACTGTTTACAGAACACATTTAAACGGATGCACATATCATATATTAATTACTATTTACAGAACTCATTTAAACGGACGCACATATCATATATTAGTTACTGTTTACAGATCACACTTAAACGGACGCACATATCATATATTAATTACTGTTTACAGAACACTGATTTAAACGGACGCACATATCATATATTAATTACTGTTTACAGAACACATTTAAACGGACGCACATATCATATATTAGTTACTGTTTACAGATCACACTTAAACGGACGCACATATCATATATTAATTACTGTTTACAGAACACTGATTTAAACGGACGCACATATCATATATTAATTACTGTTTACAGAACACATTTAAACGGACGCACATATCATATATTAGTTACTGTTTACAGAACACATTTAAACGGATGCACATATCATATATTAATTACTATTTACAGAACTCATTTAAACGGACGCACATATCATATATTAGTTACTGTTTACAGATCACACTTAAACGGACGCACATATCATATATTAATTACTGTTTACAGAACACTGATTTAAACGGACGCACATATCATATATTAATTACTGTTTACAGAACACATTTAAACGGACGCACATATCATATATTAGTTACTGTTTACAGATCACACTTAAACGGACGCACATATCATATATTAATTACTGTTTACAGAACACTGATTTAAACGGACGCACATATCATATATTAATTACTGTTTACAGAACACATTTAAACGGACGCACATATCATATATTAGTTACTGTTTACAGAACACATTTAAACGGATGCACATATCATATATTAATTACTATTTACAGAACTCATTTAAACGGACGCACATATCATATATTAGTTACTGTTTACAGAACACATTTAAACGGATGCACATATCATATATTAATTACTGTTTACAGAACACATTTAAACGGACGCACATATCATATATTAGTTACTGTTTACAGATCACACTTAAACGGACGCACATATCATATATTAATTACTGTTTACAGAACACTGATTTAAACGGACGCACATATCATATATTAATTACTGTTTACAGAACACATTTAAACGGACGCACATATCATATATTAGTTACTGTTTACAGAACACATTTAAACGGATGCACATATCATATATTAATTACTATTTACAGAACTCATTTAAACGGACGCACATATCATATATTAGTTACTGTTTACAGATCACACTTAAACGGACGCACATATCATATATTAATTACTGTTTACAGAACACTGATTTAAACGGACGCACATATCATATATTAATTACTGTTTACAGAACACATTTAAACGGACGCACATATCATATATTAGTTACTGTTTACAGATCACACTTAAACGGACGCACATATCATATATTAATTACTGTTTACAGAACACTGATTTAAACGGACGCACATATCATATATTAATTACTGTTTACAGAACACATTTAAACGGACGCACATATCATATATTAGTTACTGTTTACAGATCACACTTAAACGGACGCACATATCATATATTAATTACTGTTTACAGAACACTGATTTAAACGGACGCACATATCATATATTAATTACTGTTTACAGAACACATTTAAACGGACGCACATATCATATATTAGTTACTGTTTACAGAACACATTTAAACGGATGCACATATCATATATTAATTACTATTTACAGAACTCATTTAAACGGACGTACATATCATATATTAATTACTGTTTACAGAACACTGATTTAAACGGACGCACATATCATATATTAATTACTGTTTACAGAACACATTTAAACGGACGCACATATCATATATTAGTTACTGTTTACAGAACACATTTAAACGGATGCACATATCATATATTAATTACTATTTACAGAACTCATTTAAACGGACGCACATATCATATATTAGTTACTGTTTACAGATCACACTTAAACGGACGCACATATCATATATTAATTACTGTTTACAGAACACTGATTTAAACGGACGCACATATCATATATTAATTACTGTTTACAGAACACATTTAAACGGACGCACATATCATATATTAGTTACTGTTTACAGATCACACTTAAACGGACGCACATATCATATATTAATTACTGTTTACAGAACACTGATTTAAACGGACGCACATATCATATATTAATTACTGTTTACAGAACACATTTAAACGGACGCACATATCATATATTAGTTACTGTTTACAGAACACATTTAAACGGATGCACATATCATATATTAATTACTATTTACAGAACTCATTTAAACGGACGCACATATCATATATTAGTTACTGTTTACAGAACACATTTAAACGGATGCACATATCATATATTAATTACTGTTTACAGAACACATTTAAACGGACGCACATATCATATATTAGTTACTGTTTACAGATCACACTTAAACGGACGCACATATCATATATTAATTACTGTTTACAGAACACTGATTTAAACGGACGCACATATCATATATTAATTACTGTTTACAGAACACATTTAAACGGACGCACATATCATATATTAGTTACTGTTTACAGAACACATTTAAACGGATGCACATATCATATATTAATTACTATTTACAGAACTCATTTAAACGGACGCACATATCATATATTAGTTACTGTTTACAGAACACATTTAAACGGATGCACATATCATATATTAATTACTGTTTACAGAACACATTTAAACGGACGCACATATCATATATTAGTTACTGTTTACAGATCACACTTAAACGGACGCACATATCATATATTAATTACTGTTTACAGAACACTGATTTAAACGGACGCACATATCATATATTAATTACTGTTTACAGAACACATTTAAACGGACGCACATATCATATATTAGTTACTGTTTACAGAACACATTTAAACGGATGCACATATCATATATTAATTACTATTTACAGAACTCATTTAAACGGACGCACATATCATATATTAGTTACTGTTTACAGATCACACTTAAACGGACGCACATATCATATATTAATTACTGTTTACAGAACACTGATTTAAACGGACGCACATATCATATATTAATTACTGTTTACAGAACACATTTAAACGGACGCACATATCATATATTAGTTACTGTTTACAGATCACACTTAAACGGACGCACATATCATATATTAATTACTGTTTACAGAACACTGATTTAAACGGACGCACATATCATATATTAATTACTGTTTACAGAACACATTTAAACGGACGCACATATCATATATTAGTTACTGTTTACAGATCACACTTAAACGGACGCACATATCATATATTAATTACTGTTTACAGAACACTGATTTAAACGGACGCACATATCATATATTAATTACTGTTTACAGAACACATTTAAACGGACGCACATATCATATATTAGTTACTGTTTACAGAACACATTTAAACGGATGCACATATCATATATTAATTACTATTTACAGAACTCATTTAAACGGACGCACATATCATATATTAGTTACTGTTTACAGAACACACTTAAACGGACGCACATATCATATATTAATTACTGTTTACAGAACACTGACTTAAACGGACGCACATATCATATATTAATTACTGTTTACAGAACACATTTAAACGGACGCACATATCATATATTAGTTACTGTTTACAGAACACATTTAAACGGATGCACATATCATATATTAATTACTATTTACAGAACACATTTAAACGGATGCACATATCATATATTAATTACTATTTACAGAACTCATTTAAACGGACGTATTGATGTACAGACAATTAGACATACATCTAGCCTGACCATTTAAATATATCAATACTCTCTCTCTCTCTCTCTCTCTCTCTCTCTCTCTCTCTCTCTCTCTCTCTCTCGCGCGCGCGCGCGTACACTCTCGCAATACATATGTGTATACACACCAGTATTATGAAATACTCCCATAAAATACATCATCAACACCTCTTATATCTTGCATTGAGCTCAACAACTGTAATCAGACTCAGTGTACGTATATATTACAATAACTTCATCCTTAAACATAAAACAATAGAATAATAAAATAGTTTAACTCACCCATTATCCAACATTCCAGTACAACACTAATATTTTCACTTTCTCAGTACAATAAGCCACATGCCTATAACTATAACTATATATTTACTACAACTTCATCTTTTTCTCAAGATAATATTTTCAGAAGTAAGACAGTATTTTATACCTTTGCACTTTTTTCTGCATGTACACAACTTCAGCTGACACAAAGACCTTTGAAATATTTTGGAGGAAAGTATTATTGACCAATAGAAATAGTTATATCATATTGTTCAATATGCTTTACCAATAGATATAATGGACACACGGACATTGTAAATATATAAGTAGATCAACTATAGTCTGCTCAATTTTAGTTGAACCACAGAATAAAATTACATGTACATAATTATATAAATTAGCAATCTATATTACTATACTATCACATACACCACTCCATAAAAAGAATGTCTTCCTAGACATTGGTGCCATGATCATGGACACTATAGACTCTGAAATAAATTGCGGTAATTGTTTCAATGAATATGAAATGGATAAAATGAATTCTGTTTTCAGCATCCAAGTTGGCTTCTGTTGTTGACCTGAAAACACAAATTCTCCAGTTCTGAACCATTCTGGTGGTTTCTTTTCTCTTGTTGACCGTCTTGGTGCCGGTACTGGTATGTCTGGTGCCTCTTCCAGGGTGTTTTCCTGAAAAGAATTATCATGATCATATATAACATAAGGTTCATCAGCAATTGCATTCTCCTCATTGTTAACGTCAGCGCGAAGACATGCGATTTTTAGTGGTTTTTTTACATGTTTTGTTACCATGGCAACCACCTTTCTTAAGCGAATCTACCAAAAAGGGGAGATGCACAACCATACCATGACACAAACATTCCTGACAAGTTTCGAGTTTGTAGTGCCAGCCGTTCTTGAGTTATCGCAAAGAGAAGAAGATTTTGGGATGGACCGACCGCCGACAATTTTTTAATTTGTTTTGTTACCATGGCACCCACATTTCTTATGCGAATCTACCCAAAAAGGGAGGTGCACAACTAGACCATGACACAAACATTCCTACCAAGTTTCGAGTTCTTGAGTTCTCGCAAAGACAAGAAGATTTCTGGATGGACAGACAGACCGACATGTGCAACGCAATACGCCCCCACCCCTTCGGGAAGTGGGGTGGGGGTGGGGGTTGGGGCATAATTATGGAGCAGATTTTTAAATTTATGAAAAGGGGCATGCCTCTGTAATAGATAATTGATAAGGAAGAACTGTATACCGTGTTATGACCATAGGCCAGTATATTGCCAAGTTACGAGGTAGGTTAGATTGCAGGTTAACGTTTTATGAAAAGTGGCATACCTATGCTACAATGAAAGTCAGAGTTATTGGACATGTGTAACAACATCTCGTGTGGAATGATGAAGATGTGTGTGAAGTTTCACAAACATAGGTCAAATATTTTTCAAGTTATGACCAAGGCTAGGTTGCATGTTAATGTGTGCCTGACGACAAAGTGATCTCTAAGCGTCTGCCATTCTACGCAAGTAGATACAAGAAGGGGTATAACTCTGCATTGACTAACTGATAAGGAAGACATGTATAAAGTTCCATGACCATAGGTCAATTATGGACTAGGTTAGGTTGAGGTGGGGCATGACTCTACCAAATGTCAGTAGGACTGAACAAAATAACTTGACAAGGAAGAACTGGATAAATTTATTAATGTAGTGGCCTATATATATATATACATTTATACACATGACATATATATATATGACATGACATAATCATGGCAACAGAAATCGACGCGGCAATTCCGATTGCAAACCAAGCTGAACGGATAAGACCATTTTAGCCTTCATTTGCATATTTATTACACTAGTGAATTATGATAAATAGGTCTTGCACGTTAGATGATGAAACATGCTTTTCAAAGTTAGGTTGTAGGTTAAAGGGACACATGACAATCTTGAAGTTTTTATCAAGTATTACTCTCGATTTATAATCCAGTATAATCATGCTTGCATACATTGAATAAAGTTTTGAGTTTTTATTTTTTCTTCGTTATTCTAACATAGGTTTAAATATATTTTTGGTACACTAGGCTAGCGCTAGGATTTCCTTTAGCCTCCTACTACACTATCATCAGGAATATACATCACTGGTCATACCTGGCCAAAATAATCTATCCTTAACTAAAGACAAGGTTCTATCCCGACCGGGATGACCAACATCATCATGTAAACCCATCAGCAGTTTGGATATAAATGTTTCTGGTATGACAAGCTGCAATCGATCATCATCTTTGATGTTTATGGCAAGCCAACTGTCCAATAATTACGTGAACCTAGGATTAACGATCGATAAACTAGGTTTTTCGAACGTAAAACCATGTTAACCTACACTTTCGAGCGAAAACATAGTATAACATCCGTAAACCATAGTTCACGCTCGTAAACGTAGGTTCACGCTCGTAAACCCAAGTTCACGGTCGTAAACATAGGTTCACGTTCGTAAACTATGGTTCACGCTCGTGAACGCCGGTTCACGCTCGTAAACATAGGATAACGACCGAAATTCATAGTTCAATCGAGAAACATAGTTTATCGAACGTAAACCATTTTTACGGTCGATATACTAATTATCAAATCAACTATGAATTTCGGGCGTGAACATGGGTTCACGACCGTGAACCTATGTTTACGACCGTGAACCTATGTTTACGACCGTGAACCATAGTTTACGTGATGTGAACCATAGTTTACGAACGTGAACCTATGTTTACGAGCGTGAACCATAGTTTACGGACATGAACTTATGTTTACAACCGTGAACTATAGTTTACGCTCGTAAACTATGGTTCGCGCTCGTAAACATAGGTTCACGCTCGTAAACATAGGTTCACGCTCGTCAAACCGGGTTTATCGACCTGTAACTATGCTTTCTGACCGGTATCTGTGATTTACGTGCATAGCCAATCACGACCGTGAACTACAGTTTACGAACGTGAACTATAGTTTACGAGCGCGAACCTAGGTTTACGACCGTGAACCATAGTTTATGGACGAGAACCTATGTTTACGAGCGTGAACCATAGTTTACGGACGTGAACCTATGTTTACGAGCGTGAACCATAGTTTATGAACGTGAACCTATGTTTACGACCGTGAACTTGGATTTACGAGCGTGAAATCGAGAAACTATGATTTTCGGTCGTTATCCTATGTTCACGAACGTGAACCTATGTTCACGGTCGTAAACCAAGGTTCACGGTCGTAAAGCCAAGTTCACGGTCGTAAACATAGGTTCACGTTCGTAAACTATGGTTCAAGCTCGTGAACCCAGGTTCACGCCCGTAAACATAGGTTCACGCTCGTGAACTTAGGATAACGACCGAAATTCATAGTTCAATCGAGAAACCTAGTTTATCGAACGTAAACCTGGATTCACGAGCGTAAACTATGGTTTACACCCGTTATCCTATGTTTTCGCTCGAAAATATAGGTTAGTATTCGATAAACCTGGTCGTTAATCCTAGTTTTTCGACCGTGAACCTGGGTTGGTTTGGTTCACGTAATTATTGGACAATTGGCTTGCCATAGATGTTAAACTTTCTGTAAAGACATTTCGTATCAGTACAAGATGGTCAAATGTCTTAAGAAAACTAGAATTAACTTTGTTAAATGGTAGGTGATTTTTGTCTGGTTTCATTTGGTCTTTGACAGCCTGTATCCATGTTCTAAGGGTGGTGTCATTCCGTTGTATTCTTCTCCAGTCTCTGTCTGAATAGCATATAGCTCCATCTGCTTCATCATCATCAGAAACATCCAAACTCGCAGTTAAAGTATAAATATACGGTTCAGCATGAAGGTTATTACATAGTGCATGTACATAATATCCCTCAATCGTATCGTTCCGTGTAGGCAATCTACTTAAATCGTCAGCATCTTGGTTTCTTCTACCAGATCTATATTTGATGTCGAAATCAAAGTTAGCTAAAGCAGCTGCCCATCGATGGTCTGTAGCGTCTATCTTAGCCGTAGTTACAATATAAGTAAGGGGTTATTGTCGGTTAACACGAGAAACGTCTTTTGACACTGTAAATAATCTTGAAATTTCTCAGTTATTGCCCATTTAAGACATAAGAATTCCAGCTTATGACCACTTGACTTCCATCTTCAGCTTCTCCATTTCCGCATGTTGTTCCTCTAATCTCATAATATGTATACATATTCTTCATAAATGCACATATATCCTTTAAATGAGAGTTTAAACCTAAAAATAAAATAGAACAAAGTAGTTTCTGACTCTCTGCTTTCTTCAC
Source organism: Cyrtodaria siliqua (assembly GCA_037043455.1). NCBI lineage: Eukaryota > Metazoa > Mollusca > Bivalvia > Adapedonta > Hiatellidae > Cyrtodaria > Cyrtodaria siliqua. The sequence continues at coordinate 141,112 of JAWPHD010005671.1, read as the reverse complement.
GACGTGATTGTCAACAGCATGCTGCATGATATCCTCTAGATTGCTAGCAAATGTAGTAATGTCATCTTTCCCTTGAACAGTACTGAAAAATCTGTTACAAGAGTAACATTCCTGTAAAGTTTCATCAAACTCCTTCAAGTAGTTTCAGAGGAGTAATTGCCACAAGTTATTCCTATATTACTGTGTAAACAAATATGGCTGCTGGTGGCCATGTTTGATGTCAAATCAAAAACAAACGTTTAGGAACAACTTCATGCTATGCCAGTCATTTTGGTAAAGGTATCAAATCAAGAACACATCGTCACCACAAAGTTTTACTTTTAAATTATATTTTAGCTGTGGTGGTTATCTTGAAGTTCAGCCCGACCTGATCTTTACTCGGGACCAACTAGACAATAAGAGCAACATTCCTGTAAAGTTTCATGAACATCCAATTAAGTAGTTTCAGAGGAGAGGTCACACGTTTTCCCCCAAAAGCGTTTTCTTAGATAACTATGTATTGTATTAAAATACAAAGATGTCCGCTGGTGGCCGTATGTTTGAAATCGTATAAAAAAGAATTTTGTTTAGGACCATCTCCATGGCATGCCAGTCAATTTGGTAAAGCTTCCAAATCAATACTCCGTGTGGTTTTTAAGCAGTAGTCGCCATCTTGAAATTTCGGCCAGCTTGAGATTTACTTATAGGACCGATCAACTAATTACATTGAAAGTCTTACCTGTAATAGTAAAAAGACTCTAAAGTTTGTCTTCATCATGTTAAATGAATAAAATACTAGGGTGAAACAGTTCAACGATATTTCTCACTTTCTTGTAGGCCTACTTCAACACAAACCGGTTCTAGCTAGAAGAGCTCTCGATTAAAATACTGTACAATTTCTCAGAAAATACTACAGTGATGAGTTAAGAACATTCATGTTTTCTAAATTATTGCACATTGACCGTATTATTTGATAATATTATCTCAATAGATATATTTGGGATGTGAAACCTATATCTATTGCAATATTTATAACCTAAATTTTCTTCCGTTATTCGAGTATTTCTATTAATATTCTATTCTATTCTATTCGAATATATCAGCCCGCTCTAACCATCAGGCCTGCCAAATCTCCGGGAAAAATCCGGATTCTCCGGATTTAAATGTACAATCTCCGGGTTTTCCGTAGACTTTTTTTTTTTAAATGTTCATGATTTAACAGCTATATGTTCACAGTTTATCAGCTATTTCTTGCATTGGTTTTGTTACGCTCCCTATTCAGATCTGCAAAGGAGGTATTTACAAGTGTCAGATCAATGGGGTCATCATGTTATAGACAGAATATACAATTGACACCTAAGAACGTACTTAGTACCTTCACTGACATTACCTGTGCAATAGCAGCCATATGTCTCTGGCTTCCGTAATTAAAATAGCAAGTGTGAGGAGCTATTGAGCGACTCTTTCTATATGCTATCACTATAACAGCTGCTGCCGTATACGATGACTATCAGTTGTTTAAGCATTATCAAGATTTTGTATTTCATGTAGTACGCATCTGAATTTAATTAATTTAATTGGATTTTATAGTCGCACCAAGCTAAGATCATATGGCGACTTTCCAGCTTCCACTGGTGGAGGAAGACCCCAGGTGCCCCTCCAGGCAATTTTCGTGCACGGAGTACGCATCTGAGTAGAATAGTATGTGTACATTCATGAGAAAAAAACACAACAGTTGTGGTATAAATTAAAACAAGTATTTCTAATCTATTTACAATGTTCTCCCTAAAAATTTATTTGTTGTATGTTAAAGTATGCTAATCTATTATTTTGTATAACTGTCAGATAGTATCAAACAATGCATAAGTATTAGAACTACTTGCTTAAATCATTAAAATCAAGTCGCACGCTCATAGTTTCATTAAAAATGTTCTTCGCGCAAATTTAAATCTTAAATTAAAAAACAACAACAGTACTTTCTGTTAAAACGTTTTGGAAGGCCTGTTATAAATTTGTTTAAATTCGAGAACGTCACAGCAGCATATATGACGTTTGATTACCTCATCAGTGTTCACGTGACTACAGTAAAAGTTGAGGCCCAAAAAGAGGTTCGGTGCTATATTGAAACATTCATGTGTGCGTGCATATGTGTGTGTTCGATGAGGTTGGTCAGGCGCGTAGTGTGCCATACTCATTTACTCACGTGAGTAAACTTTTCAAACGAAGGCTCAAAAAATAAAAACTCGAAAAACTCGAAAAACGCAATAAAAAGATGAGCCTAAGTGGGGTACATGTTGACCCTACAATGCACCAGAAGTTACGTACGAGTGTTTATTTTTTAAAAATTCCCGGATGACGCCCGGACAACCCCCTCCCGCACCTACCCCGTGAGTAATTGAGATTTTGGTCACGCTACGCCCCTGTTGGTGGTGGTGGGAGGGGGAGCAGGGGGAGGGACGTCAGAGGTGGTGAAGGGGATCTATGTTTGTTTTCTATGACAAGAGGATCGGGAAAAATGGACAAACGTAGACTTATTTAGCATCTACTGAGTACAGTACTTAATTAAGGTTTACAATTACAGGAAGCAGTATACAAATCCAATTAATATAATGCATCTGATTTTCAGTAATTACGATCATTGAGCCTGCCTAGGCAGATCCATCATTGAGCCTGCATAGGCAGATGATCCATCATTGACCCTGCATAGGCAGATGATCCATCATTGAGCCTGCATAGGCAGATCCATCATTGAGCCTGCATAGGCAGATCCATCATTGAGCCTGCATAGGCAGATCCAGCATTGAGCCTGCATAGGCAGATGATCCATCATTGAGCCTGCATAGGCAGATCCATCATTGAGCCTGCATAGGCAGATCTATCATTGAGCCTGCATAGGCAGATCCATCGTTGAGCCTGCATAGGCAGATCCATCATTGAGCCTGCATAGGCAGATCCATCATTGAGCCTGCATAGGCAGATCCATCATTGAGCCTGCATAGGCAGATCCATGATTGAGCCTGCATAGGCAGATCCATCATTGAGCCTGCATAGGCAGATCCATGATTTTAAATAGGATAGCAAAAGGATCTAAGTGAGGATGTAACCCCTTCCCCAACACCCCCGAGTACTGAATACTCCTCATTTTAGAGACCGAGTTCTGAATACTATGTATAGTTATTGAGCTGGCTGTAGGCCCCCCTCCACCCAGGGGGAATTTTGTAGGGTATGATTTTCTGAAAGAACATACATTAAGCTACAAAATGAGACATGTGTGCCATCTGAGCGTTGGGGCTTTAGTGAGGTTTGGGGGAAAACGTTGCGGTTTTAGACGAAAATCGCCGAAATCTGGAATTATGTTTTAGAAAAAAGAATGGAAGACATAAGAACCAATTTGAATTGATGGAACCTTTCTCGGAACCCATCTCTACGTGTCCCACCATATAATTTATGGATCCGATACTTAAATATCGAGATTTTGGGTAAAAATGTTAAAAAATTGAATAAAATCGGTGATATCTGTAATACATTCGGGGTATTTAAAACTAAATCTTAGAAATATATCTAATACAATAAAAAAAAGAAATATTGTAACCTTTTTGGGCAGGGTAAGGTCCAGAGATTAAACAAAAAAAAGTTTCAAACCGCATGATGTTTGGAAATGCCTTAAATTTGGCGCGAACAAATTGTATTTTTGTAAAAAATCGCCGGAATCTGGAATTATTTTTTTTAATTAGTTTGAACATAAACTTATCAAAATGAAGCAATAGAATGTTGCACAGCATACATATTCAAGTTTTTCCTGGCATCATATATAACATATGTGCTCAAATATTGGAATTTTAGGACAAAATGTTGGAAAAGATGACAAAACTCAATGATTTCTGTAATCCATTGGGGTCCTGGGTTAAAATTTAGAAAAAAATATAATACAATAGAATAAAGACATATTGTAACATTTTGGATAGACAAAGGTCCAATAATTAAGTAGAAAAAAGTCCTGAACCATATGATGTTTAAAATATTGCCTTAATTTTCAGGCGAAAAATGTGTATTTCCGTCAAAAATCGACGGAATCTGGAATTATCTTTTGAAAACAGTTTGAACATAAACTTATCAAATTGAAGCAATAAAATGTTGCACACTATACATATCCAAGTCATTTATTGTATCAGATATAATATATATGCTAAAGTATTTATATTTTAGAGCAAAATGTTGAAAAAATTACTAAAATCGCTGATTTCTGTAATACATTGAGGTATTGGAAAAAAATAAAAGTGCATAGAAAGAACGGAAACAAAATATTATAACATTTCTGCAGTCCAATGTGCAATCAGTTCTTTCTTCTATGGAACATTCCTACTCTCACCTGGTAATATTGTCATTGACCCATCATATGTTTCCAAGTAGTGCATGGCATGCTGACATTTTATTAACTTCTATAAGCAAACAAGCCTGCTCTAGCTGATACCTTATGGGAATTTGTTAGAAAATGACATGACAGAACCTCCAGAACAAATACAACACATCATGTACTAGTTCTTGAGATGGCTGTAGACCACACTCCCCCATGGAGGATTTTGCAGGGTATGATTTTCTGAAAGAACATACAATAAGTTTCAAAATGAGACAGGTGTGCCATCAATTCTGAGCGTTGGGCTTTAGTGAGTAATGTGCATGTAAACTATGTTACCTTACATTACAATTAAAATTTCAATGTACATTGAAAACGTTGAATATAAATTAAATCAAAACCATGTAAAAAACATAATACATTTACTTTTATTAATTTAAGTTGAGAAGCGCTTCAAACTTAATGAAACTATCTGTAATTTACGTTACACCACATTCATTACCAAAAAAACACTTATTTTGAGTGCAAATAGGTGGCTGTAAAAACTGGTGTTCGTCTGTAAGTAAGGGTTTCTATATATCAAAATATTAATTAGACTGTGTATAAGCTATGTATACTAGCTGAAATTTATGTGTAACACAATAAAAAGAAACAAACATGGCGTCCAAGATGGTCCCGTTGTGTCACAAGATCTGAAGGTCGGCCCAGCAGCTATTTCTCTATAACTATACTGTATATTGGTCTAGGTGCCATGTTCGAGGCCCGAACTCGGGTAGCCCCCCCCCCCCCCACCCCCCACCCCCAGCGGCCGTCGAATGTGGGTCGCTCAAGGCTATTTCTCTCTATATAACTATACTGTATATAGCTCTAGGTGCCATGTTCGAGACCCGAACTCTGGAAGCCTTCCCCCTGATACGATCTAGGGACTGAGTGCCACGCGTAACGAGGACCGTTGCCGACGGATGACCACCGTTTCCGTTGTGTCACAAAACGTGTGGGTTGGCCCAGTGACCGTCGGCTGCAGGTCGCTCAAAGTTATTTACTATATAGCTCTAGGTGTCATGTTCGAGACACAAACTCAGGTAGCCTTTCCCCTGATACGACCTAGGTACCGAATGCCACGCGTAGCGAGGACCGTTGCCGACGGCTGGCCACCGGTCCCGTTATGTCATAAAATATGTGGGTCGGCCGAGCGGCTATCGGCTGAGCGGCTATCGGCAGAAGGTCGTTCAATGCTATTTTCCTCTATATAACTGTATATAGCTCTACGTGCTATGTTCGAGACTCAAACTCGGGTAGCCCTCACCCTGATAAGGCCTAGGGACCGAGTACCACGCATAGTGGGGACCACCGGTTCCGTTGTGTCACAAAATATGTGGATCGGTCCAGCGGCCATCGGCCGAGGGTCGCTCAACGCTATTTCCCTCTATACATATATAACTATATTGTATAAAGCTCTAGGTGAGTTACGAGGTTCGAGATCCGAACTCGGGTAGCATCACCCCTGATACAGCCTAGCGATTGAATGCCACGCGTTGCCGGAACCTTTGCCGACGGCTGCCTACTAGTCCCGTTGTGTCATCCAATCTGTAAGTCGGCCCAGCGGCCGTCGGCCGAAGGACTTTCAACGCTATATCCTTCTATATTACTAATATAGCTCTATGTGCCATGTTCGAGACTCGAACTCGGGTAGCCTTCCCCTAATATGGACTACCGACCGAGTGCCACATGTACTGGGGACCTTTGCCGACAGCTGGCCACCGGTCCCGTTGTGTCGCAAAATCTGTGGGTCGCTCAACGCTATTTCTCTATTTATAACGTATACTGTAGTTCGAAATGCCAGTAACGTAGTAGAGTCCAAGTCCCCAGTTGGTACACGTACAAGTTCCAGAATGCTCTGCACATAATGGGCTTTCAGAAAAATAAGGTGTGCAAAATTCCCCCTGGGGTGAGGGTTACTCCTACTAGCTTACAGTCTATTTTTCTATTGTACCGGTATTATATATTTTTCTAAATGCTCCGGACAAAAATTCTAAGTATAAAATTACAAAGGGCAATAACTCTAATTTGAATGATGACCTAAAACCTAAGAGCCGGGATATGCTAGATGAATGAAGGCCCGATTATCAAAATTAGACCTTTATTTACATTTTATGAATTTTTTGTACATATTTGGTTTTAAAAATACATTTTATGAGTACTAAATACTAAATAGTGTGTTGTGCGAGTACTGCGTACCAGGCTCGTGCGTACTGAATACCGCCTAAAACGCCCTGAATACTGCGTAGCAAAGGGGGTGGGGGGGAGGTTGGGTGGGGGGGGTGGGGGGTCAGCCTCCTAAGTTTGAGAATGAAAAATATCAGTCCATTATTTTACAGGATGAGATGCATAGCCATAAAGAGAGGGGATGGGGGTGGGGGGGGGGGGGGGGGGAGAGGTATATGGATATAGATCTAGGGCTGATATGGATATCATAGGGTTTTATATGGACACTTTAGGGTGATGTGATTAGGTCTATTAGAGAAAAAACTGAATCAGTACCTGCCCAATGTTGGATAGCATGTTATATTAAATAAGAGTGCATGGTTATATAGTGACAAACTTGTTCAGTACTATACATGTTGACAGGTATAAAAATACAAGATTAATGAAATCAGGAAAATTTAGCCATACCATTGCAATACTACAGCGTGTCCGTGGCCGAGGGGTTAACTCCGTAGCGTTGTAAACCTATTTGCCTCTCGAATCCTATTGGGAGCTCGACATATAAGTGTCAGAGGAACTGTCAATTTATACGGATGGCCGGATGAGCATAAAGTTGGTTCCTGGTTCCCGGTTTTCGGTTTCTTATTTGAATCGATTTTTTTTTCAGAGTTATGTCTCCTAACAATCGAGTAATATTAAACTTTACGATTTCCACACAATTTCTGCAGGCCTGAACACACCCAGAAGCCAGTTCCTTATTCGAGCCGAATCGGGAACCGGGAACTGGTTCCTAGTTCCCGGTTCCCGATTCGAACCCAATAAGGGACTGAACGATTTCACTTTGCTTTTGCAATACAAATATCACAGTTTCATGGAAAACAACATTCGAGGTTATAAAATCGGCAAAATAAAAAAGTAGGCAGAATATTTTTTTACTATATGTCTCCTAAATATCAATTAATCTGATGACTTAAAGGCAGCTCCCTATTCGCGCCAAATCGGGAGCCGGGCACTGGTTCCGATTCTAACCCAATAAAGAACTCATCGAGTCCACTTTGATTTTGCAATGAAATCGCCAAAATAAAAAAATGTAGGATATTTTTTCAGAGTTATGTCTCCTGACTATATATTGATATGAAACTACGATTTCCACGTAATTTCAGCAATCTTGACCACTCACACCACTCACAGAAGCCAGTTCCCTATTCGCGCCGATTAGAACCCAGTAAGGAACTGAACGATTCCACTTTGATTTTGCAATGCAAATATCACAGTTTCATGGAAAACAACATACAATGTTATAAAAATCGGCAGCATAAAAAAGTTACTGATTTTTTCCCTAAGTTATGACTCCTAAATATCGATTAATCTGATGACTTAAAGGCAGTTCCTTATTCTCGCCGAATCGGGGACCTGGAACTGGTACCTCGTTCCCGATTCGAACCCAATAAGGACATGAGATTCCATTTTGACTGCAGTGGTTATAACCCAGTTTTATGGAAAATGACATGCGATGTTAAAAAATCGACAAAATAAAAAAGTAGTGAATTTTGTTATATCTCCTAAATATCCGTTAATATGATACTGTACCACACAATTTCAGCAGGCTTTATCACACACAGAAGCCAGTTCCTTATTCGCGCCGAATCGGGAACCTGCAACAGGTTCCTAGTTCCCGGTTCCCGATTCGAACCCAAAAGGAACTGAACAATTCAATGCAAATATCCCAGTTTCATAGAAACGACATGCGATGTTATAAAAACATGAAAACATGCACATCTTGTCTCCAGTGACAATTAAAAGCAACCATTAGCAGTATGACATTAATAAATGGTGTTTTGCGTCACGTCGAACTGTGCACAAACAATGGTGAACTCGAATTATATAATAATCATTTCCCACGATTCTTAATCTTGTCTTGCGGCTCGTCGAAATGTAAAATTCTGCATGAAATATGGTGAAATGGATTAATTTTATTTTAAGATTCATACAGCAATTTCAATGTATCAATGCTATGTTTAGATTATGTTAAGAAAATAAAGTTTATGTTTAAAGGGACTGAGGTGATCTGAGGGAGTGACTGGTGTCACAAAAACCCTCATTTTGTGCATCAAGTTCATATGAAGAACGACTCGGTTGGTTGTTGTTTCTAAATCATAAATATTAATTTTAAATTAGATTTCATTCGATCTTTGGAGATCGCTGAGCCCGATACTTATATTTAATTATCGGTGGTACTTTTTCATTTCCTTTTGTTTTCTTACTTAGTTTTCGATTCAGTGGTTCCACGAATCCGGCCGATTAAAGGCTCTGGAAATTGTTTAACCACTTATAGGATATGTTGTCTGCTTTTTAATTTAGTCTTTTGACTGTTACGTGTGATATGCAGGCTTCATAACCGCTGCTCCCAACTAAATTCCATTATGTTTATTTCGCTCTTCGGTGCATTTAATTTTATTAGATACTGGGACCATACGCCGTACGATATGGGGAAGCAATGAACTCCATGTCCACCGCCATATGCATGCTATCTTCGGGATGGTTAACATTTTGTACTATTGATTTTATTAATATTGAGTTCTGCTCAACCCGGGGCTAGAGGGCGTGAGCGGTAGCTAGCATATTTCACTACCGCTCATGAATAGTCTCAATCAAACCGAGACTACAATATTTCGTATGTGTCGTTTTCGGCCGTTTCCAAAGGTCCATTATCATACTTTATTTATATTGCTAACAGTTGTACATATAATACACATAAAGTGTATGTCGATCACAACACAAGCATCCTTTAGAGACTTAAAGCCTCATCTGAAATACTATTAATGATTTACACCACAAAGCTAGCTGAGTAGTCCAGTTTTCCAGACCAAGCTTTGGCATTAACAATAATTAAATCATATGGAGCATGGGACCTAGTTTAGTGCTTAATATAATGCACACTGAAAACGTAACTGAAACACATTATGACGGTATTTATCGTATTTATATTGACACACACAATGATTCGAGATCGAATCCCTTTCTTGAAAAAAGAAAACACAGACAGTCAGCTTAATATGCAGTCAAGTAACACGTTGGTAACATGTATTGCTTTAAGCATATATGTACTACCAAAGATGGGAAACACAATAAATATGAACATGAAGCAGCTCTAAAGAGTCCTGACTCCAGTACTTGTATTGTATTTGTAGGGAATCCTAAGCTTCAGAAAGTAATCGAAATCGTAAAGTTTCATATTAATAGATGTTTAGGAGACATAACTCTGAAAAAAAATTCCTACTTGTTTCATTTTGGCGATTTTATAACATTGCATGTCGTTTTCCATGAAACTGTGATATTTTTATTGCAAAATCGAAGTGGATTCGTTCAGTTCCTTATTGGGGTTCAAATCGGACCGTCGTCTGTGTCTGCAATGAGATAAAGTAGCTAACCCGCCAAAACAGACACATTTTACAACTAATGCACACTGTTTCTAAGCCTACTGATAATGAGGTAAATATATAATTATATAACTTACATAATTTGAGAATTCGAACTCTAAATTAGAAACCAGTTCCCGGTTTCCGATTCGGCGCGAATCCTACTCTTTTCATTTTGGCGATTTTATAACATTGCATTTGGTTTTCCATGAAACTGTGATATCGAGTCGAATAAGGATCTGGCCTCTGGGTGTGTTTAGGCCTGCATAAATTGTGTGGAAATAGTAAAGTTACATATTACTAAATGGTTAGGAGATATAAATGCTTTTTTATTTTACCGAGTTTATAACATCGCATGTCGTTTACCTTGAAATTGGGATATGTGCAGTATGAAAATCAAGGTGATAGTATTCAATTTCTCATGGGTTCGAATCGGGAACGAGTAACGGGGAACCAGGAACCAAATCCTAATTTTTAGTACCTGGTTTCCATTTCGATTCGAATAAGGAACCGGAAACCAACTTACTTTATGCTCATGATGGCGGGAGATGTACAGTATTGGTTCTACCCAGGAAAATAGGGTGGCTAGCCTCCATCACAAAAAAAAATCGACCGTCATATATAACATATAATGTGTTGAAAATGACGTAGCTTACCCTAGTTATACACTCCATCAAATATTGGCTACACCTTCATAACAGTAACACCCAGTCACTGCCATAGACAGTGAGTTAGACATGGATTCCGAATGAGTATTGGCCATTAAAACATTTTAATACACCTAGGTTTCGAACATTTGTGGTTAAACAAAACTACTTTTAATATTAATAATATTATCAATGCCTTAGAACGTAAATTAGAAAGTACGTATTGTTTATGGTGGAAAGATCAGTTGTCTTGAAATAAAAAACGTTCATTTTACAGGCTAGTAAAAAGTGGCTTTAAATTTGAAAATAATCTTATATTAAATGTTGATCCAAATATAAAAAATAGTTACACTAGACTTCGGATAAGTGCACACTGTTTATTTATAGAAACAGGTAGATATAAGAGACCAAAAGTCCCACGAGAAGATAGATTTTGTTTTTATTGTAAAAATGATAGTATTGAAGATGAACAACACTTTTTAATATATTGTAATATATATAATACACTAAGAATGAAGACAATAAACGTATTGTCTCAGTTAGTAGTGATAAATGCTCCCTTCTAAGACTATATTGTAACTTGTTTGATGCAGAGATTACCCCTATACTCATGCAATATTTTTATGATGCTTTTGGTGCAAGGTCTACAGTAATTAAATTATTATATACACTGTTGCTTACTGAGCATAATTATAGTACATGTTCAAGAAACCTTAAAGATAGAATGCACAAATTATAGTCCTAACCTGGATGTAAGATTATTAGCATTCGTGTGTGTACTTATGTGTATATGCACATGTATGTATGTGTGTGTATATATTTATATGCATATGTGTGGATGTGTAGCATGCATGAGCAAATGCACACTACCCAGAATGAGCATATGGAGGCATATTAAAATTTAATTAACTATTAAACACTAAATTTTAAAACTTCTTAAATATACTCGTATATGAGGTTCAACGGATAGATGTTCAGTCTATCATTATTAAGGGTTATCTTTAAAGGAAAACAATTCTTTAAAAGAACCTTAAACTTTTCTTGCAGTTGCCAAAAAATCTGTTCAAAGCAGCAAAGATTCGCATTGCATGAGACAGTAAGAGTGATGGACATTTTAACAAATACTGTCAATTAAAAGAATTTCCAAAATCATGTTTTGCTTTTCAATATACTCTATTCAATTATATTTAACTTTTTCTAAATGGGAATAGTGGCAATCTAGAAGAGCGATTGGGGTCTTTTGTTTACAGAAAATGTTTTCTTTGCAAAATTTGCTTTGTTTAAACAAAAACACAAAAGCAAATTTTGCAGAAGACAATAACTGTAAGTAAAACTAAGGGCAGTACAGGTTATAATAGTGTAAATGAGTCTCCATTGCCCTTCCATAGTAAAGTTAGAATGTTGACAACCTGTTAAAAACTCAAACCTCGTTAGAATTCTGGGAAACTTACTTTATCATGCAAATAAACATGTCTGCTATTAAACATCAACAAGTAAATAGGGGGGTTAATACCTTCTAAGAAACATTTCTTTAGTTGTATACTAACACCGGGTCAAAGGTCAACACTATTTTTACTCCTTGCAATTTCATACCCTGTCTACTTTCACTTCTCAAATTTATATCAAAAACTGTCAAAAACATGATGAGCTGCATTTTCAAATATCAACAACATGTCCAAAATACAGTTACAGCCAAAAAATAACAGGAAACTGCACTAAAAAAAGGTTTTTAAAGAAAAAAAAGATTAGCACTCTTTAATACAGAACTACTTTCGACTTTACAAGGCGAGCACATCCTGTTGATTTAGTGTAATTAGACCTACAACTACCATATGTTTTTGATATCTAAAGATTAAAGTACAGATCTAAAAACAAATAGATAGGAAACTGTGAAAAATTATCTCAATTTGACATAATTTACAAAATATGGTGCTTGCACATTTTATGCAAGTCAAAACATACCAACTTTATTTCTCTTTCCAATGATGTTTTTTCTTCCTTACTTAAACATTTCGAGCAAAAAAGGAGTTTCACTATATGTAAATCCCTAGTTTTTAAAGAGAAAAGTAAAAAATGATATTGTTCTTATCTAGAAAATAAAGTATAATTCAATTGTGTTATATTTATTATATATTTTTGTTAATGTATTCTCATTAAACCCATGAATAATTGAGAGAGGAGTAGGTACAAAAAGCCTAGGTATCACACGATGTGTTATACTTCACTGGTTCCGATAGGAAACTTCCGGATGTTTCCAATCTGTTTATTATTTGTATGTGCAGCGTGTACTTAACTGTCTATCGTTTAAAATGTGAAATGTGAAATCATCAAATCAGTTTTATTCATGTATTTTTGCCCATTTGTATTATACAATATAATTCTGAAATAATAAATATGTACCTGTGTTTTATCGGTGAATAAAATACAGTTAGGAGTTCGGATGCGTAGTAATTAAATCACGAGTGCGTTAGCACGAGCGATTTAATTACTCGCATCCGTACGTATTTATTATTTCGATTCCAGCAACAATAACCCCATTGTTTACGCTATTGTTGGGGCACTATATATTATCTGGTCAAGGAATAAAATACAGTTATCGTTCGGATGCAAGTAATTAAATCACTCGTTCTAACGCACTTGTGATTTAATTACTACGCATCCGAACTCCTAACTGTATTTTATTTACCGATTAAACGCAGGTACATATTTATTATTTCTTTAGCAAAACTGGTTTCATGAGATTAAGGTACAAATCGTAAAGTTTTATAACTACTTTTGCTTCATTTTTATTTATTTTTAAATTTTACTTTCTTAAATTTTTAGAATGTAGAGAAATTGTTAATGATATCAAGGGCATTGTTCAATGTACATACAGTTGATAATCAATAAAATAATGCATCTAAACACGAAAACAAAATCTCGTTAAAGCATACATTAAATAGTATTCTTAAATTACTTTTTTGTTTTGTTATCGTTTTGTCTATTAACTAACGGAAAAACTACACTACACAAGTGAAACACGTTTATCAAAACTCTATCGAGGTGTTCAGGTCATATAATAACGGTTATATGCCGTAAACGTATAGCTTTTTAACGGGTTCTTAAAATACCCGCGATTAAATACGCGTAAAATGAATTATGAGTTGGTAACTCAACCCGAAGCTACATTTTTGGGGTTCGGCCTGGCTGGTTAAAGACATTTATTTTGTGTCTATAGAGTTAGAATTCTCAAAATATGTAAGATATATATACCTCGTCGTCAGTAAGTTTACAAACGGTGTGCATATGCAGTAACATTTGCCTGTTGATGGCGGGATAGGGGCTTTAAAAAACATTAAATGGATCAAGTATTATATTAACAAAATACACACAACAATAACCTCAAAAACAACAGTACAAAGAAGTCGAGTTTCAATTTAGTTTAGCACTGAGGTTTTAAAAGATAAGTCGGCATTGATAAAAACACAAAAAGACAATTATTTGCTAGATTTTGCCCATTCAATCTCTGGAAACTTCATGATGAATCAACCATTAGGCTGAACATTAATGTGGACTGTAAATTGGCTTTTTGAGGTAAACAAGAAGGGTTCTTGCTGCATGTCAATCACCACCCTTCTCCCACCTTCTACCCACTCACCAGACCCAACTACCCCTCCTAGATGGCCCGTAGAGCCCAACTTAACATAGCCTATGAAATGTGCAATACTTTCCTAGTTAACATCCAATATAGCCGTATGTATTACTATTCTTATTCTTAGCTCAATGATAATAGGGTAATATTTTGTATTGTTCATCGAAATTTAAAGGAAGGTTATTCTTGTTACAAAAAAATATTTTCATTTCAGAAATATTGCCTTTTTGCTTCTGTCGAGTACCTTAAATAAGTGACAATAGTCAAATAGTCTGACAAATGTAAGGACTGCTTGGACTTCAAACATGCCTCCTCCAAATATGGCCACAAGCAACTTGTATTGTTTAATGATTAACAAACACTTCCCCTTCAAATAAAGACTAACATATAAAAAGTTACGACACCGTCCAAGATCTAGCTGTTCAGATCTTCGGGAGAGTGTTTCAAGATCATGAACCTCTTGTTTATGCTCCCCTAAATTGTCGGCGGAGCATTTCGCCATTTTGTCTGTCCGTCCTTTCGTCCCATTATTGTCCGGAGCATAACTTCAAAACTACTGATGGGACTGCAATGAAACCCCAATGATAGAAACCAAAGAAAAGCAAAGAGAGAAAGTGCAGAGTGTAAAACCCGTAACAACTGTGATAGCAGTGTGAACAGGGTAGCTGATTCCTGTTATTAGAGTTATCTTCCCCTTTTAAGCAAAACTCTTGTTTCCTTAAAAAAAATCGTTTCGCTGAAACTAGAAGAGCTACAGGTTTAATATTTTGCATGTATTATACATTTAGGGTCCTCTACGAAGTATTTATAAAATAGTGACCCCAGGGTCAAATATGGCCCAGCCCCGGGGGTAACATTTTTTCATACAGTTATATAGGAAATCTTTAAAAAATAAATGATTTGCTCTAAAACTGTAAGAGCTAGAGATCCCATATTGTGCATGAAGCATAAGCTTATGATCCACTAGCAAGTTTGTTAAAATGTATACCTTACACTATGTTTCTTTTTCTCGAAGCATACAGATATCTTCAATTTTATTAATCTTAAATGAATATCAAAATATGTACCTTTAATGTTAAAGGTCTTGGTGAAACCAAGAAACGAAGACAAATTTTCGAATGGCTTAAGAAAAATAATAACTCTATATGTTTTTTACAAGAATTACATTGTTCACCGAACCATTACGACAAATGGAAAAACGAATGGGGTCATGACGCATATTTTAGTGGCAATAGCACAAATAGCAAAGGTGTGGGCATCCTTCTTAATTCTAATTTTTCATATAAAGTTATAGAACATCAGGTAATTGTTGAAGGCAGATTTCATGCATTAAAAATTTATGTTGAAAATAGGGAGGTTTTACTTTTAAATGTGTATGGTCCAAATAGTGATGACGTTACATTCTTTGAAAACATTGAGAGTTTTATAAGTGAACATGAAGGGGAAACGCTTATAGTTGGGGGGGATTTTAATACCGTCATTGATATCGAAAAGGATAAAAAAAACGGTAATCAAGAGGGAAATCGAAAAACTAGAGATAAGGTTAATAATATTATTTCATACTATGACGTGAATGATATATGGCGAATATTAAACGACGATAGCACTCACTATACTTGGCATTCAAACCACAAGCCTCCTATATTTTGTAGGCTTGACTATTTTTTGATATCTACAAATATTGTCAATGACGTTTCGAAATGTAAAATCTCCGCTGGACTACGCTCAGATCACTCTGTTGTATATTTTAATATAAATTTGTCAAAACACCCAAGGGGACCTGGATATTTTAAACTTAATAACAGCGTTCTTCTCAACAAGGATTATCAAAAAAATATACGGGAAGGCATTAAAGAAATAACGGAAATAAATAAAGACTGCAACCCAAACACGTTATGGGAAATAATGAAAGGATCGATTAGAAACGAAACTATAAAATATTGTTCAACTAAAAAGAAGAAAGATTTAAAAGAAGAGAAAAATGTTACTGCGGAAATCGATAAAATAGAAAAAAAGCTAGCAGACGATATAAATAATAATGAATTATTAGAACTTTTAAATGTAGAAAAACAAAAATTGAAGAAAATAATAGAAAAACATACAGATGGAATTATTTTAAGGTCTAAGGCGCAATACATAGAAGGTGCAGAAAAAAATACGAAATATTTCTCAAATTTAGAAAAAGGAAACGCAGAAAGGAAAACAATTACAAGACTTATTAAAGATGATGCAGAAGTAACAGATTATAAGGATATTTTGACAGAAACCAAGGATTATTACGAAAAGTTATATAAACGAATTGAAACTATAGAATCGATGCGAAATTTTTTTCCAAATGCAAATGTAGAAAAACTTAACGAAGAACAGAAACATATTTGTGAAGGAAAACTAACCGAATATGAGTGTGCTCAAGCTCTTAAGGCAATGAAAAATAACAAAAGTCCAGGATCTGATGGAATTACAACCGAATTCTATAAAATATTTTGGAACGACATTAAACCATTTTTCATAAAGTCAATAAATCACTCGTACGACACAGGAAGTTTAACTACATTACAAAGACAAGGAATTATTACATTGCTACCGAAAAAGGATAAAGAATTAACCAAGTTAGAAAATTGGCGACCGATAACGTTACTAAATATAGATTATAAAATTGCAACAAAGTCAATAGCAAATCGTATTAAAAATGTTATTCCGTCTATTATAAGTTCAGCTCAAACAGGGTTCATACAAGGAAGGTATATCGGAGAAAATATTAGAATGCTTTTTGATGTACTAGAATTTTTAAACGATAATGATAATGCAGGCATTTTATTTTTTGCAGATTTTGAAAAAGCATTCGATAGTTTAAATCATGATTTTATTTTTAAGTGCTTAGAGTATTTTAACTTCGGAGAATCTCTAGTAGGCTGGATAAGATTATTCTATAATAATATACAAAGTTGTGTTTCAAATAATTGTCACATGTCAGAAGGATTTACAGTACAACAGGGGGTAAGACAAGGATGCCCATTATCTCCAATTTTATTTATTATAGCTATTGAAATATTGTCTATTGCAGTCGCCCAAGATGAAACTATTAATGGTATAAGAATTACAAACCAAGAACTTAAACAGACATTATTTGCTGATGACGCTACTTTTATCACAGACGGGTCACGTAGATCTTTTGAAAATTTAATTAACGTTATAGAAGACTTTCGAGGAATTTCAGGTTTAAAACTTAATACAAAAAAGTCAACTGTTCTACGCGCAGGGTCTTTAGCTAAAAGTAATATCGAATTTTGTAAGAGTAAAAAGTTCACATGGACATCAGACAAAGCAACTACTTTAGGGATGGTTTTTACAAATAATAAAGGGAAAATGCATGAATATAACCTAGACCCAAAAATAAAAGATTTTTATACGTGTCTTAATAGTTGGCGAAAGTACAATTTATCACTATTGGGAAAAATCACAGTCATAAAAACGTTTGCTCTACCTAAACTGATATATCCACTATCAGTTCTTGAAAACCCACAAAAAGATACCATGAAAAAAATAACTCAAGCTACTTTCAGTTTTCTTTGGGACGATAAACCAGATAAGATAAATAGAGAAACCATTATACAAGATTATGAAAATGGAGGGCTTAAAATGATTAATATAGAGTTTTATCTTAATTCTTTAAAATGCAGTTGGATTAAGAGAATTTTAGATGATAGTAATAAAGGACATTGGAAAGAACTATATATAAATGAAATAAATAAATTAGGAGGAAAACTGCTTTTTGAAGGTAATTTAAATACTACAGATGTAAAACGTTTAAAAATAAGGGGAACGTTTCTTACAGAAATAATAGAAAGTTGGGCATATGTGAATTTTAGGCAGACTACAGACAACATTTCCAAAGAGATAATATGGAACAATTCAGCAATTAAAATCAATGGCAAACCAACATATTTAAAAACATGGGAAAATCGAGGGATAAAATATATTGAACAGTTATACGATTATACAAATAAAAGATTTTTCACATTTCCTGAATTCAAACAAATTTATGATATTAGCGAAGTAGATTTTTTAAAATACCATTCACTTATTACAAGTATACCACCTGACTGGAAAGAAAAACTCAAGACAGAAGCAATAAACAACATAGAAAACATACATCAATCTTTAATAAACCAAGTTTTTGAAGGAAATAAGGTTAATGGATTAATATATAAATTACTAATAGAAAACAAATGTCAAAAAAGAATTAAAAAACCTCAGAGTAAATGGGAAGAAATATTTGAAAATTTAGAGTGGAAACAAATTTATTTAATACCTTTTCGATGTACTATAGATACGAAATTAAGAGCATTTCAGTATAAATATCTTACTCGAATTTTACCTTCCAATAAACTACTACACAAATGCAAGCTAGTGAATTCAAGTCTTTGTGACTTTTGCAACATGCATGTGGAAACGATTACACATCTCTTTTGGGAATGTCATATAAGCCAGATATTTTGGTCACAATTACAACAAATTCTACAAAGCAAAGGGTTTCAAATTACTTTTGATTTAAAGACTGTATCATTTGGTTTAATATGTAAAAACAACAGAAACGCTAGTATTTTGAACTTTATTATTATTATTTCAAAATACTTTCTATACAGAAACAAGTATTATAAAACCATCCCTGATATTGATTGCTTTATGAGATATTTGCATTATAGGAAAGATATTGAGGAAATTATTGCATTTTCTAAGAACAAACTTGAACAACACAATGCCAAATGGAACTTTGTTGACATTTGAGAGATAAAATAGAGATAGAAGGTTAATTAGTAACGATCACTTTCCATAGATATACCTCTTACTATACTCATACTATACTCTTCTTTTTTACTATCTTTCTATCATCAACCTTTTTCTCCCTATATATTTCTATTAAAACTAAACGTTTTCTTTTCAATACATTATATTGTAATTTATTGTTGAATATAATTTCATAATTATAGCTGTTGTACATTATTGTATTGAAAAGAAATAAAATGTTAAAAACAAAAAAAGTTTGTTAAAATGTTGACCCTGGGGTCATATCTGGCTCCGCCCCAGGGGTCACATTTGTTCAAATCGTGACTCTGTGTCCAACTATGGCCCAGTTCTGGGGTTAAAGTTTTACAAAGAGTTATATAGGAAAGTCCATAAAAATATTCTTTTTTCTGATGCTACAAGAGCTAGAGGTCTAATACGATGCATGTAGCATAAGAGTATCGATATCTACCAATTTATTTTGTTAAAATGGTGATCTTATGGTCAAATTTCGCCCGGTCCCGTGGGTCACATGTTTACATAGAGTTATGTAAGAACGTCTATAAACATCTTCTCTGAAACTACAAGAGCTAGAGGTGTTATAAGCTACATGTAGCTTAAGATTATTGTCCTGTACCAAATAATTTAAATGGTGTCCCTTGAATCAAGCCTGGAATAAAATTTGGCCCTGTCCCGGGGGTCACACTATAACATTGAATTACATATTCAAACAGCTTCTCTGATACTTCAAAAGCTAAATAATAGTTCGCATGTACCATAAGCTTATGATCCTCTACCTAGTTTGTTCAAATGGCGACAATTGGGTCAAATATGGCCACTACGGGGGTCACAGTTTCACAGATTTATATAAAGAAATTGTTGTTGTTTTTAAAACATGAGAGCACTTTTAGACAAGGCGAGTGGGTCTCTTGTTTATGGTTTGAAGTTGTAGCCTACACTTTTTATAAAATCACTTCAAAAGTTTTAAGCGAACTGAAATATATAGAGAATGTGACTTTTGATAAGGTATTCCATTATGAAGAAACGAGCCCAATATAGGTGGCTTTAAAGTAGAATACCGCTTAAGCCGGTGCTTGGGGGCGTGAGAAGTGTTGCTTCTTTCATTACTTCTCATGAACAGACTCAATAAAACCAAGTCTGCTGCTTTATTCTCTGAATTGTGTTTGTTGCTCTCAAAGGATCACCTTTATCAGTATTTATTAACATGCACACTAGCGTTCGTTTAGTGCAGTGTGGCGGCTGTAAAAAGTCTCCCCGTGCTACGAATCAGTAGTGTTATTTTTTACTGGTCCTTTGGGACCAACGAGCCCAATATAGGTGGCTTTAAAGTAGAATACCGCTTAAGCCGGTGCTAGGGGGCGTGAGAAGTGTTGCTTCTTTCATTACTTCTCATGAACAGACTCAATAAAACCGAGTCTGCTGCTTTATTCTCTGAATTGTGTTTGTTGCTCTCAAAGAATCACCTTTATCAGTATTTATTAACATGCACACTAGCGTTCGTTTAGTGCAGTGTGGCGGCTGTAAAAAGTCTCCCCGTGCTACGAATCAGTAGTGTTATTTTTTACTGGTCCTTTGGGACCAACGAGCCCAATATAAGTGGCTTTAAAGTAGAATACCGTTTAAGCCGGTGCTAGGGGGCGTGAGAAGTGTTGCTTCTTTCATTACTTCTCATGAACAGACTCAATAAAACCGAGTCTGCTGCTTTATTCTCTGAATTGTGTTTGTTGCTCTCAAAGGATCACCTTTATCAGTATTTATTAACCATGTTTACAAATCGCATATTGAATAAATCCACGAACTAAAATCACAAAGTAGACCACTGCATTTTCGACAAATTGCAAAAAAAAAAAAAAAAGAAAGAAAAAGAAAAGGCATTTTACGGTTTAACTGTTGATTTTTAGGTGTTTGTTATACAAATTCTAAAATAACCCGCCAAATTACGACAAAATTACACTACAAAAATAGTTTATCAAAACTCCATCCAGGTATTCATCTCATATAATAATGCATATGTGTCACTTAAAAGTATATGTTTATTCATGGGTTTTTGTAATATCCGTAATTGAATAAGTGTAAAATTTTGTTTTTATTGTCTGGCTGGTTAAAGCTTTTTATATTGTATCTATAGAGTTTTGATTCTCAAACGATGTAAGTTATATATATATACCTGGTGGTCAGCAGGTTTAGAAACGATGTACATATGTTGTAAAATGTGGCTGTTGTTGGCGGGATAGCTACTTTAACTGCAGTAGCATCTGTATGTCGGATATAGCTTTTAGAGTAAACATCGGTAAACTAACCGTGATCACTAAATGTAATCTATCTCGAT
Source organism: Cyrtodaria siliqua (assembly GCA_037043455.1). NCBI lineage: Eukaryota > Metazoa > Mollusca > Bivalvia > Adapedonta > Hiatellidae > Cyrtodaria > Cyrtodaria siliqua. The sequence continues at coordinate 119,742 of JAWPHD010005671.1, read as the reverse complement.
GCACTGGGTACCGATTCTTATCTGGAAGCGTTTAATTTTTTTTTTTATCTTATATGTATGTTATATTGTCACATTAAGTTATATTATTTAAATCAGATAATATGTACTGAGTATTCTTAATTGTCCTGTTTTATCCCAAGGCATTAATTGCCATGTTTATCAAAACAGCAATGAGCTGGGCATATATAAGGCTTGCAGGCATATTGCAAGTCGACATACATGAACTTGGTGCTAACTTTCTAGAAAAGAGAGACGTTGTGAACCCAGCTTCTTGGATATAACCTTTATGAAGGATTAACATGTTAGTTGTATGTACTTTAATGCAGTCATCCTGCTTGATCGCATACAGCCTGTTGATGCAGTGGATAGCACGGGGGACTTTAAATTCAGAGGACCCTGGTTCAAGCCCCACCGGAGCTAGTGAATTTTGTCTGTGTGTTCTTGGGCAAGATACTTTTACCCTCGTCCGTCGGATTGGGACGTAAACCAGGCGATCCCGTGTATCGCTTGTTTTTATCTCTCATCATGTTAAAGAAACATAGGTGTCTATTCGTCAGTAGGGCAGGTTCCTAAATGCCTATATAATATATCCACCTCCCCCCCCCCCCCCGCCCCCCCACACACACACTCCCTCTCTCTCTTCATTGGCAATACACCTTCTTTTTTAGGTAATAATCATTCCACTTGCACTTGCATATCCTAATCATGTGATATTGTAACAACTGCACCAACACTAACAAATAGTTGCCATGGTAAGTAGTTAGTACAGTAATCTGGGTATCAGCCTAAAGATATTTCTTCGTCGACGCCATGTGGTTCCAGGGGAAGAATAGGACCACTGCTTATCCGGGCAGAGGAGTAAACATCTCCTGAATTCATGTTCATTTTGTCATTGCTGTCATGTTCATTAACGGTCTTCATCGTGAAACATGTATTGTTTCAGGTGCTACTTGAGTGGTGGCAGAAAACAATTATCGTGACTTTATCTAGATGTTAATGAAGAGTGAGCCGGGTCGAATGTTCATTCCTGTTGGCGCCAGATAACATGTTTGTGTTGGTGCGCCGTAAAACCTCAATTCAAATCAATTCATCTTCGTCTATTCTTTTTTCAGTAACACAAAAATGGTTCGTGCAAATGCATATATTACTATTTTTACGTGTCATATGCAGAATTCTTCATTGTGTTGTATATGGGTGGGGTAATTCAGGTGTAAAAATCCTTAAAATATGCATAAATTGTAATTAAAAAGTATTAAAATAACTTTTAAGATTTTGCGTTGCAATATGCAATGTTTAATTCATGTATTTATGTGTAATACATAATCCAAATATGTAATCATAATAAGTATTGCCATGACGCATACACCTAAAAAAGACTTTTGTTAAAAAAAAACCACGTTAAACCGCACATTTCCTTTATCTAGAATTCTTTGGACTATGTGTCGTCTGTGCAATATATGTGTGTATCAGAACATGTTAATACTATTTATGTTGCAGTTACTTTGAGGAAGGCTTATACTTCCAGTTTGGCATATGTCTCAACTTATCAGGCTTACTGAACACATATGAGAAATGCCATGAACATTGCTTAGTACTTAATTTCATCAATATATCATAACAATCCCTTATTCATATTATATTATTTAAATCATGTAGAAAGAATGTAAATTACTGATTCTTACAAGTTTACACATATATTGTAAAAAATATTAACTAAACTAAATGCATAAAAATGTGTCAATAGTGGGTGGGGTAAATTGACTTCTAATTTGAAGCAAAATAGAGATTTTAAACTGAATTCAGTGCTAAAAAAGAGCTTATTTACGCTTTATGTAACTCAATGAATTGTAAACTTGAGCACATCTTCAAAAGGTACATCAATAATTATTCACACAAGCATGACATTTAAAAATGAACATCAAAAACGTATATGAAAGCGCTACAATGATAACCTATTAATGTTCGATTTTTTTTTATATAAGCTACCTGTTCCAGATTGCTATCATGGAAAAATGTAATCTATATACATTGCTCTTTTCAAAAAGTGATGGTAGAATTTGTCCCTTGAGTTGGTAACAATATCGAAAATTTGGGTCCTGGCTCAAGGCCTATAACTTCAAAACAACTTATGGGACGGCAATGCAACTTTACACAATAATAGAAGGCAGTGAGAGAAAACCACAAGGTATAGCTACCTAGAGCTCTAGTATGCAGCATAAGCTTATGGTCTTCTACCAAGATTGTTCAAATGGTGACTCTGTGGTTATATCTGGCTCCGCCCAAGAGGTCACAGTTTTACATAGTTATAAAGTAAAATCTGTAAAAATAAAATAATCTTTGAAACTTCATGAAACTTCATGAGCTAGAGGTCTTGAACAATTGAAAACTGTTGAGATTCCCACCTTATAACCATATATTCACTTACTGGGCATGCCCGGCTTCAACCATCCAACCAGCAATGGCCCCGGGGTCCATCCCCACCCCTGGGGACATAGCCCCAAGGTCATAACTTAGAAACCTTGGATCCCTATCCTATAAACATATAAACACTTACTGGGCCTGAACACTTCAATGGGATGGGTGGGGTGGTGGCGAGGGGCGTAGGAATTTGTGTGATCTAATCCTGTTGTGAAGTCACATGCCTGTTTTCCTCTTCGCAAATGTCAGGTGAGTGATTTAGGGACATTCTTTTTTAATTGGTTAATGTCAATGTGAAATTCATCAATAACTTTCACAAAGTATGATACAAATGGTAAGAATGTTTGAATATAAAACAAAAGCCTAGAAAGCCACAAAGCAAGTACTTGACAGAAGCAAGAGCAACACGATAACAAAACATTAAGGGTACGACAAGACAAGTTTTAAGACAAGCATCAACGCTACCGTCCTTATGGATTTAGGCGGACGTCATCATAGGGTCCACAGTTTGTCCGGTCATCGCACAATCAAAGAGGACATCATAATAGTGGCGAACATTAAATGGGTCAACCACTAAACATAGAGTGCGTTGCAAAATGATAACCTATTTTGATAAACTTTTTAACAAGTTTAATAAAGAGTGTATGCAAGTGATTATACCCAAGGACCTTACGAAGTTTGTAAATTACATCACCATAGAAGTCAGGTTGTGATAGTCCTTGTCGCAAAAGACTTATTATATACGGAATCCTTTTGAGTTATGATCTTTGACTTACGACTTATGACTTTTGACTTATGAAGTATGTCTTACGAGGAAAGGAAATGCGGGAAATTCATTCAAGATGGATAATGCAGTGGAGTCTACATAATCTGAAAGCGCAAACCACGAGGCACGTGTTTTTAAATTATTCGATTAATTTATCGAAATTTACATAGGTTATGAAGTCATCCCATGGTTTATAAAGATAATTAAAGTGAAAATAAAATAAAACAGTATCATTTAAACGATGGATGAATGCAAAGAACAAAACAGTGAACAAAACACAACAGAAAATTGACATTCCGCAGCCAGATCCGGCAGGTCTACGGTTTGTAACGGTTGTGATTCTGATGATGACCCTGGGAATGACAAGAAAATGATGTTTGTAAATTGCACCAACCATTTGAATTGCCAAAAAAAGTATTTCAGGTGGCAATGGGCTCAATGTGACAAAGATCTACATAATTGTAATGATTGTACTTTTCTGAAATATTGTTGCAAACAGTCAGTTAATTCTGAAGAATATTGCTATGTTGTTCTTACAAACCCATAGAATTTGTTAAACATGAACTTATTTTTGTTTCATGAATATATTTTGTTCAACATTACAACATTACAGGTCACTAAAAAGTGAGAAAAGAAATAGAAGACATGCAGATTACAAAGGACATTTTGGATGGCTTCACACACCAGACGTACTTGCCGACAAGTTCGCGTATAATAGATTAAATTTCACCGTTGAAGTTACGCTTTACTAACTTCCTAGGACGATCAAGATACAGAAAATCATACTGTTTGTCAGTTTCATTTCTGTACTGCTCTTTGCTAACACCTTGTTCGTTGGAAAGCATGCCCAGCTCACGGTTAACAGGAGTTGCAAAGAAGATGTAATGAGAACGGTTCAACCGAATGTCTTTTGGAGTTTTGTAATAAGATTGTGACAAGTAAATCACGCAACAATTTTTATGCCTGCCTTGGATGAAATAATTGACAATATCATTTTGGTTACGCTCGCAAACATAATCATCAACAATAGCTATCTTTTGAGTATCAGAATCCAAATAATTCACAGGGATAACTTGATCATTTGAACACTCCAGTATATCTTCAACCGGAATTTTATTCTTTTTTGCTATTTTTTCAAGCTTTTGTGATAAGACTTTGTACTTTGACTGTTCCAAGTGTTTAGCAAACAAATAAATCTTGTCATAGTAAACTAAAGGTTTCAGCAACCTGTGTACTAATGTGTTTGTCTTGCCAGATCCTGAATTACCACATATAAGCATTCTAAAACAACAGTCTGGCATGAAGTTCCATATCTGTTTGAAATTACCGTTTTCTGTCTTCATATCATAGTTTGGAATTTCCATTATAATAATACTTGGATAATACTTAACTAATCTTAACTCATGTTATTTTATCTAACCCTATAGTATACATGTCTTTGTTAAAGTGGAAAGAATTAGCGAATAAAATGAAAATATCGAATAATCTTGTTAAAGAATATGAAAATAAAGTTATTCAAAAAAGACTAGTAAGAGGAGTTATTAAGGAGTTATACCAAAAAATGCTCGAGCCAGTTACTAGTGGAATAATAGAGCAAACAAGACAGCTAACTGAACATTTGGTTACCCTTCCAGAAATACGCCAACAGTTGGATATACTTCCGGAGGCACTACGCCCGCAATTAGCTGCCCCGCCTAAGCGTGGAGCCATAGCACCGCCACCGCTACCGCCACCACCACCACCACTCGTTTCTAGAGATAAAAACCGGCTATCGTGCAAACCGTAGATCCTAAAGACCGGGCACCGCCGACTGATTATATGGAGGAACTGAAGTGGAAGATAGAGTCCAGACCTAAATTAAGAAAAGCCTCAGAAAGAGTGCTTGGGCCAAAACCTGTCAAAACCGTGGAAGCATTACATGAAAAAATCAAAGAGAAACGTACTTCAATCGCGCCTGAGGAAGAAGAAGAAGAAGAATCGGAAGAAGAAGAATCGGAAGAAGAACCTGCTGCGAGGCCTAAAAAAACCAAACCAACGTATAGTGTTGACTTGAATGCTGGCATGGATAAAGAAATACTTGATAAGTATGATTTGCCAATAACAACCGAAATACCAGGTATTACTGATGGGAGTGCTGATTATGAAAAGTATGTCAGAAGGGCTAAACAAACACGCAATGCCTTATCTCTCAAGTTGAAATCTCTAGACAAGCGAATAGACAACCTCAGCAAAGAAAAGCTAGATGAAAAGTTTCAGAAATCAGAAACTATAAGAACTGATGAAAAACTTAAAAAATTAATGGAACCTAAATTACGAATGGAAACTTTAATCCCGCTTGAAATTGAACGTGATGAGGTGGCTGATGAACTAGAAGCTATTGATTATTACATGCAAAGGTTACCTGAGCGAGTTCGGGCAGCCAAAGAGACTACAAAAAAGACTTCCGGTGAAGGTATGCAGCAGAAAAGGCATTCCTACAAAATAAGCAAAGATGGTCACTACGGTATTCTTCAAATTGATATACCTAATCTTGTTGGTCATCACAAACTAATTGCTAGACAAGGAGGGTCAGTTGTGCTAGATTTGAAAGTAGATCGTGATTTTATAGACTTGGTGACAAAGCGTTACAACAATGGAAAAGCATACTCGAAGCTATCTCAAAATGCATTCAAGAAACTGACAGAATTATCTGGTTTACCAATTCATAAACGCTCTTCAAAGTACAAGAATTTAGGGCGTTGTGTAGAATATTACAATAGTCCTGATAATCTGGTTAATGATCTAGAGTTAGTATGTGGAAGTATCAAATCGGGAAATAATAGTCCACAGTTGACGAATAAAGGTATTAGCATAATCGACGAGCTATTAAAAAATGGTTATATATCAGCCTGGGAACACGAGCAATTGTTTTATAAATATTTCAATCTAATTATTATTATGAAAAAAAATTAAAACAAGGAGGAATTAATTAGTTACCTGACTCGACAAGCTGCAGCATACAGACTTAGTTACAAATTATGCGGCAGAATTAATACAGGGTTGCAAATCACAAGTTGAATAATTGGTTGCACTGCTGCATTGGCATTAATCCCTGCAGTTCCTGTTTACATAGCTATCGTTGGAGCAATTCCCCCAATAATTGCGGTTTTGATGAACAAAACTAAAATAGCATAGAAAAGGGTTTTATTAAAATCATATCATAGGAGTTTCAAACAACTTCTTTCATATGTGCAAACATCTAATATACCAGATGGGGAGATAATCTCATCAGGCTTTTCTAAAATACTCCATCTGCAGCAAAATGATAGTTTTACTGAACCTCTGGAAAGGTATATTGAGAGGTATAAATTCAATGTTTACTAAACCGGTTCTTTTCAATTTGTTTCCATATAGTATCGTACTTGTCTCTGGTAGATTTTGTCTTAATTGGCTTTGTTTCTTTTTTTATTTCTAATAGCTTGAATATCTTCTGGAAAATGTAATTAAATTTAATTACTCTTTACCGGCCTCCTATCTTATCTAAATTTTTTACAATCTTGTTAAACAAATCCTCACATCTCTGGTTATCTATTGGAGATAAATAATACCATCCCAAAAGCTTTTCTAGTTGATATATTCTATGATAAACGCTCTTCTTGCGAACTCCCCGATAATCTGCAACAAGATCATATCCGTTGTGAGTCCCACATTCGAAACAAATACGTTCTCCGTTAAAAACTCTGCATGTGCTATTACAATTTGCACATGCATACGTGCAATTATAGCAAAGTTTGTACCCAACACAATCCTTAAAGTGTGTCTTTTTGTCGACTATGTAAAACAAAAAACAATCCATGCAAAACTCGTAAGAATCAAAAACACCTAATACTCTCTTACAATATATACAGTTTACCATATAATATACTATTATTTTTATTGTTTTAATTAGGGCTTAAAAGATTAACAATAGTATAATATTATATGGTGTACAAAGATGACAAAGAAAGTCTCATGAAAGATTGCAAGAAGCAGGCTTTGTTGGTTGATTTTGAAGGTATGCAAAAAATGGATAGGGAACTATTATTTTTTATAAACTTTAAAGATTAAACTGAAAAGATTATAACCGAAGCCCAAAAGATGAAACTGCCATGGAAAATAAGAAAATATGATGTAAAAAGATTGCGTGATAAAATGATCACACGAGCGACTAACGGTCCCATAACTATTGATTTTTACATTTATTACTATGGTAAGTTATTGAAAGAGGGAATTGATATTATTTTTTATGCTGGTTAAATTAATTAATTAATTAATTATGGCTTAAAGAATTCTGTATTATATATATGATATAATGAGTGTAAAAGAAATCGAAAGATATTCAAAACAACATAGTAAGGTTTTCTCTGTAGATATTTTGAATAGATTAAGTCCACTCGCTCAGCTTCGTCTGACGCGAAAAACAGTCGCAACATTTTTCAAGGCAGAATTACAAAGAACTAAAGGATTTAAATTGTGTGTTACTTTAAAAATGACTTTCTCAAAGACAGTTAAAAACAATGGTGCAGATGTCATAACTACATATAAAACAGCTTACTTCGCGTCCCGGGCAAGAATAATCTTAAATGAAAACAATATCAAGTATGCTTTATACGTACTGCATGCTTGGTGGTGGACCCTTTTACAGTTCGCCACTATGCTTTCCTCTTTAATTGTACGATGACCGGAAAGGCTGTGGACCCTATGATGACGCCTACCTAAAGCCCATTGGGACGGTGGCATTTGATGTTTGTCCATGATCTTTCTTGTCGTGCCCTTAATGGTTTATTCTCTTACTGCTCTGGCTTCTGCAAAGTCATTGATTACCTTCATTGTGGCTTTCGAGGCTTCTGTTTTTTTGTATTATATTTACACGAGCATATTTGTGTTTTACTTATATTGCCTATTGATGCTGCCTTGTTGGTTAGAGATTAGGTCATGGCGGGGATTTCTTTACTGTCCTGTTTTAATGGGATGACAGTAGGGTAAGTGTGAGGTTTGGTGCACCCTAGAACCGGTTTAAACCCCCAGTGGCCTACTTTTCCACTGACCGTTCCAAGGCGGTAGCCCTATTGTCAACCCTTTTGTGTTTGTGATATCGTTTGCATTTATTATTGCTTTTGCCTTCTTGTTTGTCTGTTTGCGTGTTTGTTTCTGTGTTTTGTGGTTGACTGTCCTCCTTGAATGCTACTTTCCCTGTCCGATCTTTTTATATTTCTTTTTTAGATACAGCAGCTGGTGTTATTATAAGTAGAATTTGAATCTGGCTCCGGGAGGAAAGTGGATGGGTAATTGAATCAGTAGAAACAGGGTGAAGTATAAACTTTTGAGAGGCAGCTCTTATTTAAAGTTGCCAAAATAACTTTCTTATCCTAAAAAAGGTTTCCCTGTCCGATATTTTTATCCTTTTTTAATAAATATAATAAATAAAAAAGATGACGAGTGCTTCAGATGGTGCCATTTGACATATAAATTTCCAGCAACAGCACATTTAGAAAGAATAAAAAAAGTATAAAAAGCACATTGTTGATCTTGATGACAGTGGAATTACATTTCCTGTAACATTAAAGCAAATTACCGAAATAAAAAAACAAAACAATATTTGTATTAATATAGTTGGATATGAGAAAAACGGAGTGTACCCTCTGTACATATCAAAACACAAAGCTGAAGAAGAATGCGATATGCTTTTGATTGTCGAAGAAGAATAAAACCATTATTTGTGGATAAAGGATTTTAATCGGTTAATGTCAAACATCTCATAAAGAAAAAAAATGGTTCTGCAAAACATGCTTGCAGTGTTTTTTATTGGAAAAAGTCTTGGAAACGCATAAACCTGATTGTCTTTCTCTAAATGGCAAGCAAGCAATAAAAATGCCTTTTGCTTGCGAGTGAAAAGGTTTTCTTTAAAAACTATGATAGGCAATTAATGGTTCCATTTGTAATATATGCTGACTTTGAAGCCATAACAGATAAAATATCTTCAGCAACAAATAATCCTAAAAAATCGTATACAAATGCATATCAACAACGTACTTATTGTAGTTATGGATACAAGGTTGTCTGCTGCTATGGACAAATATTCCAAACCGGTTGTAACATATAGAGGACCAAAGGCTGATTTGACAATGACAGCAGCAGAAGAAAAAGAATTTAGGGCGGCTGAGAAATGTCATATTTGCGATCTACGATATATGACGTGTGATAGAGCAGTTTGAGATCATTGTCATATATCTGGGAAGTTTAGAGGAAGTGCTCATGATGCATGTAATCTTAGTTTCAGACTAACTAAAAAGATACCTGTTGTATTCATAATTTGAGGGGTTATGATGCTCACTTTATAATGCAGCACATCGGAAAGTTTAAAAAAGCGATACATGTTATACCAAATAACATGGAAAGATATATGGCTTTCATGTTGGGGTCAAATTTGATGTTTATAGATAGTTTCAAGTTTATGTCTCAGTCACTCGATAACTTGGTGAAAAACATTCCGTTGTTTAAATATATCTCTCAAGAATACTCTGATGAAAAGTTAGAACTGTTAAAGAGAAAAGGAGTTTACCCGTATGATCATATGGATAGCTTTGAATGATTCAGGGGAAAACAAATACCTGAAAAGAAAAGCTTCTACTCCCAGTTAAATGATGAAAACATCTCAGATGCAGATTATGAGCATGCTAAAAAAATATGAAAGACGTTCAAGATCAAAAACATGGGGGAATATCATGATCTGTATTTGAAAAGCGATGTTTTGCTGCTAGCTGATGTTTTTGAGAACTTCAGAAAAATGTGCTTTGAGTATTACAAATTAGATCCTTGTCATTACTTCAGTAGTCCCGGTTTAGCTTCGGATGCCTGTTTGAAAATGACTGGGATTAAACTTGACTTTATTACAGATATTGATCAATATTTGTTTGTGAAAAAAGGAATGAGAGGTGGCGTGAGTTATATTGCGACTAGATATTCGAAAGCTAATAATAAGTATATGAACAACTATGATAGTTGTAAACAGAGTAAGTATATAATGTATCTTGATGCCAACAACTTGTACGGGTGGGCGATGTGCCAAACGCTACCAACTGGTAATTTTAAATGGGTTGACAAATTTGAAGAAGGAAAATCAAACTATATTTTTGATTGTGATCTTGAATATCCCGAAGAGTTACATGACTTGTATAATGATTATCCACTTGCTCCGGAAAGTTTAAATACAAAAGATGAGTGGTTGTCGGACTACTGCAAGAACTTGAAGAGTAAGTTTGATTTGGGAACAAGTAAAATAAGGAAACTTGTTACTACATTGAAAGATAAGGAAACATATGTTACACATTATAGAAATTTAAAGTTGTATGAAAGTTTGGGGTTGAAAGTGAAAAAGATGCACAGGATACTTCAGTTTGATGAGTCTCAATGGTTGAAAGTGTATATCGACTTCAATACTACAAAAAGGACAGCAGGAAAAAACGCTTTCGAAAAAGATTTCTTCAAGCTGATGAATAATTCGGTTTTTGGTAAAACAATGGAAAACTTGAGAAAGAGAGTTAATGTTAAGCTGACGCATGATGAGGAAGTCCTTTTGAAATATGCGGCAAGACCATCGTTTATTTCTTGTAAGATGTTTAGTGAACACTTGTTTGCAATCAATAGGGTAAAAGAAAGACTGGTCTTAAATCGCCCTTGTTAAGTTGGTATGTGTATTTTAGACTTATCAAAACACTTGATGTATGATTTCCACTACAATTATGCTAAAAACAAATACAATAAAATCAAATTATTGTTTACTGACACTGATTCTTTATGTTATGAAATTAGAACAAAAGATGTGTATGCTGATCTTTACAAAGACAGGGAACTTTTTGACAACGGTGATTATGATCCAAAAAGCGAGTTTTACTTCAACGATAACAAAAAGGTTTTTGGCAAGATGAAAGACGAAGCCTGTGGTGCGGTGATCGTAGAGTTTGTTGGATTGAGGAGTAAGTCATACTCCTATACTTTGGCTGATAATACTGGGACAAAGAAATGCAAAGGTGTTAAAAAATGTGTTGTCAAAAACCAAATAACACATGATAACTTCAAAAATATTTTATTCACAGCAACAGAAGCTCATCATAAAACAATTAAGCAGCTACGAAATTAATAAAAAAAGTTTGTCCGCATATGATGATAAAAGATACGTACTGGACAATGGTCAGGATACATTAGTATATAAATAATAGCTGCCGCAAAAATAATAATTAAATATAATATTGCCTGTTATATATGGAACAAACATTTACAGAAGAGATATGTGAAAAACTTGAGGAGTTGAAAGGCAAATATAGGAAAGCATTGTTGACATGCAAACAGGGTCAGGTGAAATATGATGTGATTCGTGCTGATTTTCTAGATAGTAAAAAAGTCAAATCAACAAGCGGAAACGATTACTATCGGAAATGGATTAATACCTAGAAAAACTTGATCATATCAAAAGAAAGCTTTTCAATTTGAAACGCAAAATACGCAAATGCAGAAAAATAAAATATTCCATGATCGAGTGTGATATGTATAGTGACGACGAGGATGATTGTCCTGTTCCTTCTGATTTTGTTTAACAACCGAGACTAGACCGGGAGTTGATGCCGTTTTGGGTCGTGTGATTTGGAAACTTCGCCGAAAGTAGTTGCGCTCTCCTAAAGAGCATGCGCATGACACGTGGCTTTTGCAAAAATTTATAAAAAACTTTTTTGAATAGTGTTTAGCTGTTGGGCCTGGATGCGCCCACGGTGTTGGATTTGAAAGATATTGACTACCTGATCTACAGTTGTTTTACTTGGGGTTGATTAAAAAAGTAGCAAGTTATATTATCAATTATTTATAAGTAGTATATAAACTGGGGGTTCTGGAGAGTGTGGGGGTGGGGGCGGTTCTTTGAGGGGGTTACAATGAGTTTTAAATTTGTTGGTTAGCTTGCCGGCCAACAGTAACTGACTCGTTGCATAAAACCCCCGATGAGAAAAAAACCAGTTTATATACTCCTCCCAAGATTACATACAGTGACAAGTCATTAGTCACTAGTCATAAGGCATTAGTCATTAGTCACTAGTCTCAAGTCATAAATCATAAGTCACAAGTCACTAGTCATTAATCACAATTCCTTAGTCATTTGTTACAAGTCATTAGTCATAGGTCATTAGTCACAAGTCACTAGTCATTAGTCACTAGTCACAAGTCACTAATCATTAGTCACAAGTCACTAGTCATTAATCACAAGTCATTAGTCACAAGTCACTAGTCATTAGCCACAAGTCATTAGTCACAAGAAGTCTATGTATAATTATGTTGATATTCAATTCAATATTTTATCTGGCATAACATTTACATGTTTATTGCCTAAATAATCTGGTAAAGTTTGGTAAAGATCTGATGGAAAATGAAGGCCCTATCGTCTTAACGCGGCAAAATATAGCATTTTTAACTAAATCAATGGCCATAACTCCGCTGTTACTGGTTCGATCTGGCTGGTTTTCAAACTTGTCCGAGCTTTCCTTGACATTAACAATCTGGTAAGTTTGGTAAAGATTGGATGACAAATGAAGAACCTATTGTCTTAACGAAGCAAAACATAGCATTTTAAACTAAATCAAGGGCCATAACTTTGCTGTTACTGGTCCGATCTGGCTGGTTTTCGAACTTGTCCGAGCTGTCATTGATATTAACAATCTGTTAAAATTTGGTAAAGACCATCCCATAAGCTCTGCTGGCCCTTGGCCAGTATAGCTAAAAATGGTTCAGCACATACACCAAAAATATACAGTGTTCACCATTTAAGATTGCCTCCGCTTACCTTTTCATAAAACAAAGGTCGTTAGTTATATTTCATAAGTCAAAAGTAACAAGTCAAAAGGCATAAGTCACAGGTCATAACTCAAAAGGTACCTATAGGCTTCCGTAGTTATATCTATACATACTGAAAAGTGGATCCCTTGGAAATAACAAACTAAAACAAGAGAGAAAAATAGCAGACTCGGTTTTCTTGGAACAGAAATCTAAGAAGTAGAGATTGGACATTTACTCAAATCTCACATAATCTCGTATGACACAAGGTAAAACTGCAAATTAAAATCTCGTTCTTTATTTCCTCTTCTTATATTTAAGACAGAAAGAATATCATAATATCACTACATGCAGGGCATTATTTTCTTTAATTTGAGACCAGTTGAAGACTCCTGCTGTGAAAAATGAAGAAGTCTAGACAGTTCCAAATTTCAACCAAACTACAACAACAACAGGAAGTAGCATACTATAGGCCCTAGTCAGACTTTTTAAACAATATTTGTTTACATTTTAGTAATTAAACATAGAACTATTTTGAAAATACTATTGCATTCCAAACATCAATGTCTTAAATTTGAGACCATTGCAGATTATTGCTTTAAGAAATGACAATTTCAATACAGAACTTTACAAATGAAAGTGCGTATGTGAAATTTCGAGTATTTTCTATCTGAAAGCATACATAGCAAATCTTTGTTTTATTACGTCTCTGGAAGCAACAAACAAGTGAGAAAATTAGCTGGATTTCATTGAGACTGGTTCATGAGGTGATATAAGGTGCAGCACTTCTAATGCCTCCTAGTACCGGCTTAAGCGGTATTCTACTTGAACGTCACAAATACTGAGCTTGGTGATCCCAAAGGAACAGTAAGAAATACCACTACTGATTTGTAGACACCGATTTATAACATCAGTACACATAATTTTAAATATACAGCCAGACTCTATTTGGTTAGACATACTTGACATATATCGATAATTAATCATTATCAAGCATTGACACTATATATCTATCTTCCAATAAGTCAAACCCCTGCTGGGAACCTAGACTTGACGCGCGTCAACTGACAAGACGTTAGTTGAAATAAAGCTAAGGATAAAATTAGAAATAGTATACAGTGTTAAAAACAGGTTAAAAGAAGATAGGGCATTATTTTTAGGGAGACATGTGATTGACATGTCTAACAGCCTGGCCAAATACACTGGGGGCAGGGTTACTACTCTTCGATGGCATTCCAATGGACTATGGTTCTGTGGAAGAACGAGTATTTATAATAGTCAGTACTTGTTTGGATTTGTGTAAGTGCTAATGAGTGGGATGTACGGCTAGGTCTGGGATTTCTTCCCAGGGGATGGCAACACGGTTTAGGAAGATGTTATTTAGCATTACCAGTCTTTGGTCGATACGTCTTTGGTCAAGAGGTCTCCAGTTAGGGTGTTCAACTTATTTGTTCTGGCATAGTCATGTTTGACCCAGCGAGCAGCTCGTCTTTGTACACATACAAGATGGTCAATGCATGTATATGTGTGCGGTGACCAGACTGTGGAGCAATACTCGAGCTGGGGCCTGACCAGTGTCTTGTATGCAGTTGCCTTCACGCTCTCTGAATGTACCTTAATATTACGCCTCAGAAAGCCTAAAGTCATATTTGCTTTGTTGGTGACTGAGTCAATGTGTTTATTCCATGTCAGATCATTTGAGATGTTTACCCCCTAGATATTTTGCGTTTGGTGATTCTCAGCATTCTAGTTGTTCTAAGTCCATCTGAAGGAGACTGGAATGAGATGAAACCGTTAGAGATAGATCGATTGCAGTGTCATCTGTAAATAAGCGGACTTTAGAGTATTTAACATGATCTGGTAAGTCATTAATATAGATAAGGAAAAGAAGAGGACCTAGGACCGAGCCCTAAGGTACGCCAGACGAGACAGGGATGGTATTTGACTGGGCGCCATTTATGACTACTGATTGTGATCTGTTATCTAGAAAACTTATCTAATCCAACTGAAAGTATTTCTTCTGATACCATAATAGTGAAGTTTATACAGGAGTTTTTCGTGGTTTACCATATCAAAAGCTTTAGAGAAGTCAAATAGAATAAGGTCAACCTGGCTAGTAGTATACAAATGAGGGGTACTGGGACAGTTTTTTGAGAGGCGTTTTATGCAACGAGTCAGTAAATTGATCAGCCGGCAAGCTAACCAACAAATTTAAAACTCGTTACAACTCCCCATCAAAGAAAACTCCCCCAATACCCCCAGTTTCTAAATTGGTTTTAAATAATTGATAATATAACTTGCTACTTTTTTAATCAACCCCAAATAAAACAACTGTAGATCGGGTAATCCATATCTTTCAAAATTGAGAATTAGGGTCCTATAGAAACCACAGCGTCCGAACGCAATGGCATCGTAGGTCCGCACTGTACTGCAAACAAGGACTTGAAAATTCAATGAAAGAGACAAAAAACAACAGAAAGGGTGGTGAAGACAGAGTTACCGACTTGGAACGGTCAGTAGGCAATAAAGCCTACTGGTTAGCTTGAATCGATTTTATATGCGCACAATCCTCGCTATTACCCTGTCTTCTGCGCCCAAATAGACAAGACAGTGTAAACAAAACTACATCCCATCAAAAGGAATTCTCTATCAATAAAGTCCACATCAAGAGAAACTAACTAAAGAAACACATACAAGAAAATAATAAACATCTCAGGGTGTATCCCGAATCGTACTGAACAACCATAGTAGTTGCAGCTAACGAGAAAATCAATCTAGGGTACGACCAAAAAACCCGAGGGACGAAAGCTCATGTACCCACCTCCCTTAGTTGGGGTTAAACTGTCCTGTTTTAATGGGATGACAGTAGGGTAAGTGTGAGGTTTGGTTCACCCTAGAACCGGTTGAAACCCCCAGTGGCCTACTTTGCCACTGACCGTTCCAAGGCGGTAGCCCTATTGTCAACCCTTTTGTGTTTGTGATGTTGTTTGCATTTATTATTGCTTTTGCCTTCTTGTTTGTCTGTTTGCGTGTTTGTTTCTGTGTTTTGTGGTTGACTGTCCTCCTTGAATGCTACTTTCCCTGTCCGATCTTTTTATATTTCTTTTCAGTATGTACAATCATAGACTCCCAAGAGGTAGTCCAGTCATCGCACAAGTGAAAAGTGAAGCGTAATGACTGACTATAGAGGGGTCAATCACTAAACATGCAGTGCGCTGTAAAACCAAAGGGTTATATCCTTTTCTGACGAACTTCCTGATTAAACTTGTAAAGCGGTCAGTAAACCCGTCAGACCCCTTTACCTTTCGAAGTTTATAGACCACATCTCCATAAAATGAGGGTTGTGATATGCCTAGTCGCAGAAGTGTTTTAAGGTTGGTCTTGTACTTTTCCAGCAAGCCCTCGTTGCGGCCGTAGAATTTAGAGAAAGATCTACGTAGTTTGTGATAACGAAAACCCTGCTGAAGAAGTTCACTTGTAATAACTTGATTTCGATCATTGAAGTCTATAACATCATTACACGCTCTAGCAAATCGAATGAGCTGGGAGATATACACCCCGTATGAGGTAGAACGAGGTACATCTCCATCCAGGTGTGGATAGTTAACGATGTTAAAATTGAAATCATCTCTCTTATCATATATTTTAGTATGAATACAATCATTTGAAATCGAGAGATGAAGATCGAGAAATGCTGCTACTGTATCCGAACTGTTGTCTTTATTCAACGTGAGCTCTGGTGGATAAATGTTAGTAACCAAATGAGCAAAGAACGGATTATCAATATTGAGTATGTCATCAAGATACCGAGAAGTATTATTAAAGGCATCAATAATTTCACACTGGCTAGTAGGTGACAAATTCAACATAAAATCTCTTTCATAGCAGTACAAAAACAAATCTAAAACAAGTGGCGCACAGTTAGTACCCATTGGAATACCAACAACCTGGCGGTAAATAGTTTTACCGTATCTTATACAGATGTTATCCAGAAGAAAAGATAAGTCTCTACAAACATCAGTACAAGTCCACAAACTAACCCAACACCGCAGATGATTTTAGTCTCGGCTGTTAAACAAAGTCGGAAGGAACAGACCCCAGTTTGTATACTTGCTACTTTTTTTGGAAGGGTGCAACTATTTAATTTTTCTACTTCCGGCGAAGTTTTCAAATCACACGACCCAAAACGGCATCGGGTCTAGTCTTGGCTGTTAAACAAAATCAGAAGGAACAGGACAATCATCTTCATCATCGATATACATATCAAATTTTCCCATGGAATATTTTATTTTTCTGCATTCGCATATTTTGCATTTTAAATTGAAAAGGTTTCTATTGGTAGGATCAAGTTTTTCTAGATAATAATTATTTTTAATCGTTTTCGCTTGTTGATTTTACTTTTACTAGTATCTAGAAAATCAGCACGAATCACATCATATTCCACCCGGCCCTGTTTGCATCCCAACAATACTCTTCTTTATTGTATACTTTCATATTGTCCCGTTTAGTTTGCATTGAGCTAAGTGTGCAATATTCTACGATATTGCACACATTGATATTGCACCGGAACTTTTTCTCGTGGTTGCCAAGAGCCGCGAAATAGAAATAAGGAACTACTTTCAAATAAACTTCCTATAGTGTCAACAAAAAAACGTGTTTTTTTCAACCTTTTATGGCAGAAATTGATAAAATAATTGAAATGGTCACTCACCCACTGTTTTTAACGTTATCGAATGGTAAACAAACTATAGAAATTCGCTTGATGTTTTTAATGACGTCATCCGACGTCGACGTCGTTTTCGCGCATAATAATCATCCTCACAAAATGAAACTGAATGACAAGATAGGAATTCCATCAAAAGCTATAAAAATAACACAAATACAAAGAAACGTAATAGTCATACAATTAACATTGATCGAAAACAATATGAAAGTATACATTAAAAAGTTATGGAATTTGTATGGCTAAATATTACTTGGAACTCGTTGTTTTGGCGCAAGACGACTCGCAAGCTCGTCGTCCTTTGCCAAAACAACTCGTTCCAAGTAATATTTAGCCATACACATTCAATAACCTATATTATTTGCCTTTCAACTTCTCAAGTTTTTCACATATTTCTTCCACAAATGTTTGTTCCATATATAAAATATTATATTAAATTTGATTTTAATTATTATTTACATGCTAATGTATCGCAGCCATTATCTAATATATACCTTTTGTCATCATATGCAGACTAAGTTTTTTTATTAATTTCATAGCTGCCCAGCTTGTGTTTGTTAGATCTGATAACTTTCATCTTATGATGAGCATCTTTTGCCGTGAATAAAATATGTTTGTAGTTGTCATGGATTATTTGGTTTTTGACAACACATTGTTTAACACCTTTGCATTTCTTTGTTTCAGTACTATCAGTCAAAATGTATGAGTATGACTTACTCCTCAATCCAACAAACTCTACGATCACCGCACCACAGGCTTCGTCTTTCATCTTGCCAATAACCTTTTTGTTATCGCTGAAGTAAAACTCTTTTTTTGGATCATAATCACTGTTATCAAAAAGCTCCGCAACACATCTTTTGTTCTAATTTCATAACACAGAGAATCAGTGTCAGTAAACAATAATTTGATTTTTTCATTGTATTTGTTTTTAGCATAATAGTAGTGGAATCATACATCAAGTATTTTGATAAGTCTAGAATACACATACCAACATAACAAGGACGATTTAAGACAAGTCTTTCTTTTACCCTATTGATGGCAAACAAGTTTTCACTAAACATCTTACAAGAAACAAACGATGGTCTTGCAGCATATTTCAAAAGGACTTCTTCGTCAGGCGTCAACTTAACATTAAGTCTCTTTCTAAAGTTTTCCATCGTCTTACCAAAAACCTAATTATTCAAAAGCTTGAAGAAATCTTTCTCGAAAGCATTTTTACCAGCTGTTATTAAAGTCAATATACACCTTCAACCATTGAGACTCATCAAACTGGAGTATCCGGTGTATCTTTTTCACTTTCAATCCCAAACTTTCATACAACTTTAAATTTCTATAATGTGTAACATATTTTTCCTTGTCCTTCAATGTAGTAACACGTTTGTTAACTTTACTAGTTCCCAAATCAAACTTACTCTTCAAGTTCTTGCAGTAGTCCGACAACCACTCATCTTTTATATTTAGACTTTCCGGAGCGAGAGGATAATCATTATGCGAGTCATGCAACTCTTCTGGATATTTAAGATCACACTCAACAATAGTTTGATTTTCCTTCTTCAAATTTATCGACCCATTTAAAATTACAAGTTGGTAAAGGCTGACACATCGCCCACCCGTACAAGTTGTTAGCATGAAGATACATTATATACTTACTTTGTTTACTACTATCATAGTTTTCCATATATTTATTATTAGCTTTCGAATATCTAGTCGCAATATAACTCACACTACCTCTCATTCCTTTCTCTACAAACAGATATGTATCAATATCAGTAATCAAGTCAAGTTTAATCCCAGTCATTTTAAACAGGCATCCCAAGATAAACCGGGACTACTGAAGTAATGACAAGGATCTAATTTGTAATACTCAAAGCACATTTTTCTGAAGTTCTCAAAAACATCAGCTAGCAGCAAAACCACGCTTTTCAAATACAGATCATGATATTCCCCCATGTTTTTGATCTTGAACGTCTTCCATATTTTTTTAGCACGCTCATAATCTTCATCTGAGATATTTGCGTCATTTAACTGAGAGCAGAAGCTTTTCTTGTCAGGCAATTGTTTTTCCTTGAAGGATTCAAAGCTATCCATATAATAATACGGGTAAACTCCTTTTCTCTTCAAAGGTTCTAACTTTTCATCAGAGTATTCTTGAGAGATATATTTAAAAAATGTAATGTTTTTCACCAAGTTATCGAGTGACTGTGACATAAACTGGAAACTATCTATAAACACCAAATTTGACCCCAACATGAAAGCCATATACCTTTCCATGTTATTTGGTATAACATTTATCGGTTTTTTTAACTTTCCGATGTGCTGCATTATAAAGTGAGCGTCATAGCCTCTCAAGTTAGTATTTTTTTAGTCAACTTGAAACTGAGATAGCGTGCATCGTGGGCACTTCCTCTAAATTTTCCAGTTTTGACAGTGATCTCTAACTTCCCTATCACACTTCATATAAATTTAATCACAAATATGACATTTTTCAGCTGCCCTAAATTCTTTTTCTTCTGCTGCTGTCATTGTCAAATCTTTCTTAAAACATGCATTCGCAGTTTCTTTACAATATTTTTCTTCCTCTATCATTTATTCTAAAAACTTATAAACAGCATTTGGTCCTCTGTATGTTACAACCGGTTTGGAATATTTGTCATCGTAGCAGCAGGCAACCTTGTATCCGTAACTACAATCAGTATGTTGTTGATATGCATCTGTATACGAGTTTTTTTTGGATTATTTGTAGCTGAAGATATTTTTTCTGTTATTGCTTCAAAGTCAGCATATATAACAGATGGAACCATTAATTGCCTATCATAGCTTTTAAAGAAAACCTTTTCACTCGCAAAAGGCATTTTTATTGCTTGCTTGCCATTTAGAGAAAGACAATCGGGTTTATATTTTTCCAAGACTTTTTCTAATGTAAAGCATTGCAGGCATGTTTTGCAAAACCATTTTTTTCTTTGCGTAACGTCTGATTATACATTAACCGATTAAAATCCTTTATCCACACATAATGGTTTTTTTCTTCTTCGACAATCAAAAGCATATCGCATCCTTCTTCAACTCTGTTTTTTGATATGTACAGAGGATACACCCCACTTTGTTCATATCCAAATATATTAAAACATATATTTTTTTGGTTTCCTATTTTTGGGATTTGCTTTAATGTGACAGGAAATGTAATTCTCTGTAATCAAGATCAACAATATGCTTTTTGTACTTTGTTATTCGTTCTAGATGTATTGCTGCTGGAAATTTATATGCCAAATGGCACCATTCATCTTTTACATTTTTTATATTTATTAGACCTTTTCTAGAATTAGAAAGTTTTTTTGGTAACTCTAAATAAGAGATGCCCCTTAAAGGCTTATACTTCACCCTGTTTACGTAATGCATATCTACTGATTCATTTACCCAACCACTTCCCTCAGAGAGCCAGCTTCCAATTCTACTCATAATTTCATCAGTTGCTGTATCTAAAGCACCCTTGGTATCCTTTTCATTTAAGATTATTGCCGCCTTTGATGTAAAGTAAGCTGTTTTGTGTGTAGTCATGGAAGCTGCACCTTTTTTTCCAGCTGATTTAGCGAAAGTCATTTTCAAAGTAACACATAATTTAAATCCTTTAGTTCTTTGTAATTCCGCCTTGAGGAACTCTGTGACTGTTTTTCGCGTCAGGCGAAGCTGAGCGAGTGGATTTAATCTATCCACAATACCCACAGAGAAAACCTTACTATATTGTTTCGGGGATCTTTCGATTTCTTTTACACGCATTATATAATATATATAACACAGAATTCTTTAAGCCCTAATTAATTAATTAATTAATTAATTTAACCAGCACAAAACATTATATCAATTCCCTCTTTCAACAACTTACCGTAGTAATAAAAAAAACAACAATAGTTATGGGACCGTTAGTCGCTCGTGTGATCATTTTATCGCGCAATCTGTTTAATCATTTTACATCACATTTTCTTATTTTCCATGGTAGTTTCATCTTTTGGGCTTCGGTTATAATCTTTTCAGTCAAATCCTTGAAGTTTTCAATAATTAATAGTTATTTGTCAATTTTATTTGTACCCTCAAAATCAACCAACAAAGCCTGCTTCTCGCAATCTTTTCTGCGACTTTCTATATCATCTGTGTATACCATTTAATATTATACTTTTCTTATTATTTTAAGCGCTAATTAAATAAATAATAATAATAGTATATTATATGAGGAACTGTATATATTGTAAGAGATTATTAGGTGTTTTTGATTCTTCTGAATTTTCCATGGATTGTTTTTTGTTTTACATAGTCGACAAAAAGACGCACTGTAAAGATTGTGTTGGGTACACACTTTGCTATAATTGCACGTATGCATGTGTAAATTGTAATAGCACTTGCGAGGTTTTTGATGGGGAACGTATTTGTTTCGAATGTGGGACCCACAATGGATATGATATTGTTGTAGATTATCGGGGAGTTCGCAAGAAGAGCGTTTATCACAGAAGATATCATCTAGAAAAACTTTTGGGAGTGTACAATTTATCCCTAATAGACAAGCAGAGTTGTGAGGATTTGTTTTACAAAATTGTAAAAGTTTTAGATAAGATAGGAGGCCGGAAAAGAGTAATTAAATTTATTTACATTTTCCAGAAGATATTCGAGCTATTGGAAATAAAAAAAGAAACAAAGCCAATTAAGACAAAAGCCACTAGAGACAGGTACGATATTATATGGAAACAGGTTGAAAAAGAACTAGCAACCATTTAACTTTGACGGATGCTTAGTAACCATTTAACTTATACTTCTCAATATATCTTTCCAAGGTTCAGTAAAACTATCATTTTGCTGCAGATGGAGTATTTTAGAAAAGCATGATGAGATTATCTCCTCATCTGGCATATTAGATGTTTGTATATATGAAAAAAAGTTGTTTGAAACTCCTATGATATGATTTTAATAAAACCCTTTTCTCTGCTATTTTAGTTGTTATTGGGGGAATTGCTCCAACAATAGCTATGAAAACAGGAACTGCGGGGATTAATACCAATGCAGCGGTACAACCAATTATCCCACTTGTGATTTGTAACCCCATGTTAATTCTACCGTATAATTTATAACTAAGTCTGTATGCTGCCGCTTGTCGAGTCAAGTAACTAATTAATTCCTCCTTGCTTTTAATTTCTTTCATTATAATAATTAGATAGATTACTTGAAATATTTAGAAAACAATTGCTCATGTTCTTGACCATATATTACCATTTTTTAATAACTCGTCGATTATGCTAATACCTTTATTCGTCAACTGCGGACTATTATTTCCAGATTTAATACTTCCACATAAAAATCTCCAGATCATTAACCAAATCATCAGGACTATTGTAATATCCCGCACAACCTCCTAAAATCTTCTTGTAATTTGAAGAACTTTTATGAATTGATAAATCAGATAATTCTGTCAGTTCCTTGGATGCATTTTGAGATAGCCTCGAGTATGCTTTTCCATTGTTGTAACGCTTAGTCACCAACTCAATAAAATCATCATCCACTTTCAGATCTAGCACAACTGACCCTCCTTGTCTAGCAATTAGTTTGTGATGACCAACAAGATTATGTATATCAATTTGAAGCATACCGTAGTGACCACCTTTGCTTATTTTGTATGAATTTCTTTTCTGCCGCATACCTTCGCCGGAAGTCTTTTTTGTAGTCTCTTTGGCTGTCCGAACTCGTTCTGGTAGCCTCTCTCTGTAAAATTTTATAGTTTTTATATCATTAGCCCGCTTAATATGTTCCGATATATATCCCTCTTGTTTATCACTAGTAGTCTCGGGGTTTCCAATCATTTCTTTAAGTTTTTTTATAGTTTTATCTGTCGGCTTTTTGAGATTTTCTTCAAGTTTTCTGGATTGAGGCCACGTATTTTTCTTGTCAGACATGCTAAATGATGAGTCAGCTGATCTTGTATATTTTTAGCATTATTGACATGTTCGTTATAATCAGCACTTCCATCCATAATAACTGGTATTTTAGATGAGACTAGCAAACCATACTCATCAAGTACTTTTTTATCCATGCCAGCATCCAAGTCAACATTAAACGTTGGTTCCTTGGAACTCGCAGCAGGTTCTTCTTCCGATTTTTCTTCTTTCTCTTCTTCCTCTTCGTTTTCCTCAGGTGCGATTGAAGCACGATTTTCTTTGATTTTTCCATGTAATGCTTCCACAGGTTCGGCAGGTTTTGGCCCAAGCACTCTTTCTGAAGCAGGTTTTAATCTAATCCCACACGTTAACCTCTGCTTTAGATCCTCCATATAATCAAACGGTGTTGCCCGATCTTTAGGATCTACGGTTTGCTTGGTAGCCGGTTTTTTAAAAACGAGTGGTTGCGGTGGTGGTAGTAGATTTAGTGGTGGTGGCGGTGCTATGGCTCCACGCTCAGGCGGGGCAGCTAGTATAGCCAACTGTTGGCGTATTTCTGGAAGGGTAACCAAATGTTCAGCTAGCTATCTTGTTTGCTCTGTTATTCTACTAGTTACTGGTTCGAGCATTTTTAGGTATAAATCCTTACTAGCTCCTCTTTCTAGTCTTTTTTGAATAACTTTATTTTCATATTCTTTAACAAGATTATTCGATATTTTCATTTTATTTTCTAATTCTTTCCACTTTAACAAAGACATGTTAGGGTTAGATTAAAATAACATAAGTTACGATTAGTTGAGTGTTATCCAAGTATTATTATAATGGAAATTTCAAACTATGATATCAAGACAGACAACGGTAATTTCAATCAGATATGGAACTTCATGCCAGACTGTTTTTTTAGAATGCTTGTATGCGGTAATTCAGGATCTGGCAAGACAAATACATCAGTTCACATGTTGTTGAAACTTTTAGTTTACTATGACAAGATATATTTGTTTTCTTAAAACTTGGAGCAGTCAAAGTATAAGGTCTTATCACAAAAACTTGAAAAGATAGCAAAAGGAATAAAATTCCAGTCAAAGATAAACTGGAGTATTCAAATGATCAAGTTATCCCTGTGGATGATTTGGACTCTGCTACTCAAAAGATAGCTATTTTTGATGATTATGTTTGTGAGCGTAACCAAAATGATGTTGTCAATTATTTCATCCAAGGCAGGCATAAGAATTGTTGCGTTATTTACTTGTCACAATCCTACTACAAAACTCCTAAAGACATTCGTTTGAACTGTTCTCATTATATCTTTTTTTTAACATCTTTTTTGCAACTCCTATTAATCGTGAGCTGGGTATGCTTTCCAACGAACAAGGTGTTAGCAAAGAGCAGTACAGAAAAGCAACCGACAAACAGTATGACTTTCTGTATCTTGATCGTTCTAGGAAGCGTAAAATAGCTACCGAGAGGAAATAGCATATATCTGGGTAGGGACTGGAAACGAAGTTTAACATATAACATATTAAGTCACGGGTGTTAAAACAATGTTGAAAAAAATAATGTTGACGTAAACACGCCACGACCGTTTTTTTTTCTTACCAGACATATTCTTCCCGAGTTTTACCACCAGTTGTTCCTACCAAACATTTTGAATCAAGGTGGGCGATCTCGCTTCTCTCTGTTCATATACCTTGATTTGCCTTACATACTGATTACAATTCAACTAGCGTGTGCATTGCAACAGAGATAAACGTCTTACTGCTTCCATGTGTAATTATAAGATTGAGTTATCAAAGTGAAAAACTCAAAGAAACTGTTCCTCGCTACTTTAACATTACATGTGCAATTATGAAAACCATATAGGCAGCAAATAAACCCATCGACTAGTGTATAACACGGCGGTATTTACGAGAATACCGCATTATAAATGGGTATTATTCCATAAAAAGGTATTATTCCATTAAATACAGATTTGCACTTATTCCATTCTAATGCTTGTGGTTTCATTCAGTTTCACTTACGGTTTCATTATGCTCCGTAAAAATCCCGGACGTGAAGATTCCGGAAATATTGCCGCATTCTACACTTTAGTAGACTGCTCTAAGAAAACGTCATTTGAGGCAATAAAACGGCAAGCTTTGAACATTGAAAAATAAGTGTTTAGGCATACAGGAAGTAAATCACTGTGGTATTCATGCCTGGTGTAGTCGAAAGGAGTTCCCAAATATATAATCCCTAACTTTTTTTGTGATAAAAGGCACTTTTGAGTATTTAAGGCCTGTTTTTCTGGCTGAAATGACTTTATTGACTTGTTTGTGATAGCTAAAAACCATTTGCATGGTTGTATGATGATTTTATTTGTCAACTTGACAGTTTTGAAAGTGAAAGTAGAACACATTTAAGAGGTTCCGAATGAACGCAGTTTGTTCACGGTATCAACAAAGATCAGAATTTTATTTTCTTATATGCCACATGACCCCTAGTATTCTCAGCAGTTTTCTAGAGCGGCAGGTCTCATGACTAAGAACATGTAAGTGAATCTTAGTTTGAACTTCATTTTGAAAAATGGATAACTAAAAAGCTTGCTCAATATTGCATTAGACTCAATGGGATTTGATTTATTTCTGGTACACCTATAAGGCGGCGTAATGTGAATATTCATTTTCTCTCGGATTCTTACCTAAACAGTATTTTACTTTTCGCAATGACTATAGCTCCGACAAAAAATACTTCATGGTGTTTTAAAACGCGTTTTGATTTTTTTTCGCATGTTTTTTGCCTCGGAAAGCTGTAATTTGGAGTTTCAGATTTTTGAAGTCTTTAAATGATGACCTGGAGAGACACTTTTCAACAAAACTAGGCTTGTTTGTTGTTAACATGTAGATATTTGTATTTGCAATGATAATTCAGCATTATAATTTGCAAAAGTGTAGTTGTATAGGTGTGACATCACCAAATCTTTCCCCTTACCCCCTAGATTTGAACTTTCTG
This sequence comes from Cyrtodaria siliqua, assembly GCA_037043455.1. Lineage (NCBI taxonomy): Eukaryota > Metazoa > Mollusca > Bivalvia > Adapedonta > Hiatellidae > Cyrtodaria > Cyrtodaria siliqua. The sequence continues at coordinate 93,098 of JAWPHD010005671.1, read as the reverse complement.
AGAAAATGTCAGAGAGTACTGTAGGCAAAGTATGCTGTCCAGTCATAGAAACTTAACTTTTAATCACAAAGCTGGTACCAGACTTGCATTTATGAGTAATTGGGATGTTTATATATGCATGTTGTGCCACCAAATTAAGGTATGATGCCACAAATACACCAAATTGCCTTGTAAATCTGAATTTAGCATGAAAATCAGCATATTTTGCACTTATATAGCACTTTTGGGAAGTAAACATCTTGATTTCATCAGGTTTACTGACTTTTTTAAGCATTTTATCCATTAGACTAAGTACAGATATGCCCAGTGTCATTTTATATAACAGTTAAGATAGGTAAAACTGTGAAAAAATTTACAGATTTTTCATCGCTGTCGACTGCACTGTACATTTTTAAAACGCCCATATCTTGATCAATACTCAACCGATTCGACAAAATGTATGATTTTTTTATTCGCTATATTCTAGGCTTTGCCAGAACAGAGGTTTTTAAAATTCACTCACAATTAGGGGTTCTTATAGGCATACAGGAATTAAATCACTGTGGTATTCATGCCTGGTGTAGTCGAAAGGAGTTCCCAAATATATAATCCCTAACTTTTTTTGTGATAAAAGGCATTTTTGAGTATTTAATGCCTGTTTTTCTGGCTGAAATGACTTTATTGACTTGTTTGTGGTAGCTAAAAACCATTTGCATGGTTGTATGATGATTTTATTTGTCAACTTGACAGTTTTGAAAGTGAAAGTAGAACACATTTAAGAGGTGCCGAATGAACGCAGTTTGTTCACGGTATCAACAAAGATCAGAATTTTATTTTCTTATATGCCACATGACCCCTAGTATTCTCAGCAGTTTTCTAGAGAGGCAGGTCTCATGACTAAGAACATGTAAGTGAATCTTAGTTTGAACTTCATTTTGAAAAATGGATAACTAAAAAGCTTGCTCAATATTGCATTGGACTCAATGGGATTTGATTTACTTCTGGTACACCTTTATACCATTCAAGTGTTTTAGACGGGTTCCCTAGGAATTGAAGTTGTAATGCATGCTTATTGTCGGCTACATGATTCACAGTCTGTTAACCATAGACATATTCTAAACCCATATAAGAGTCAGCTGCTTTCGGCAGCTGAATAATGGGACTTTTTAATGATCTTGGCGAGGAAGTTACTACTGGCAGTGTTAATATTACAAATATTTGTATTGTGCTGTCTGAGTATGCAAAACATAAACACCTGGTTAATTATCTTCGCAAGGGTAAAAATCAGGAAAATATTCTGAGAAGTGATCTCAACATGGATAAAAATAGAATTACCAATGTTGGCAATCCGGAAAAAGCAGATAATGTAGCAACAAGACAATTTACTCAAAGAAGAATAACAAAGATCGTACGTGATTATAACATTGATAAAATTCCGGACATGATGAAAAATTTGACAACAAATGTTGGTGACAAAATAAGTCTGATATAAAAGCAATTACAAACAAACCGTGAGAAAATGGTTGAAATTCAAAACGGTTTGAAAGATGAAATAAAACTTCTGGGTGATGCTTTACAAGAAATTAAGTGAACAAATAAGATCTGGTGTTCACAATATTAATACACGGATTGGAGAAATCAATAAACAAATGGTTGATAACAATGAACTTGAAGCTGCTATTGCTGATGCTACAACACAAATGAGAACTGCTTTTGCTGCTGAATTAACTCAAATAAAAATATTAAATGGGCAGACAAGCACTAACGTTGACGATATTAACAAATAGTTTGAAGACATCAAAAAGAAAATGGTTGACGGTAAATCGCAGGAGACTGCTCTGAACAAACTGGTTGACACTGATAAACTTGAGACTGCTATTGATGATGTTTCAAAGCAATTGAAAGCTGCCCAGGATGAAAGGAGCAAAGCTTTTGATGGCGAAATAGCTTCATTGAAACAGTTTATCAAAAGTCTGAAGCGCCACACAGCACTTCTTAGTATAATTGATGAGTTAAAAGCAAAAGTAGAATATTTAAGTCAGATTCTAATTTTAGAATATACAATAGATGATGGTATAAGCATCATGATAGATAATAATGCAGAAAGCTACGGCTACGTATCATATCCAACACGAAAACCACTTGAAAAAAACAAACGTGATGGGTTTCTCAGCGCATTTACTCTTGTAACCAATCCATTTGTAAAAACTGGAGAATATGCTACAGAATTGGGTGGAGGTTTGGTAATTGTAAAACCAGGTCGTTATATAGTTGAAGCAGACCTTGCATATGCTGTTGTAAATACAAACAATCGTGGTGTGGAGTCTTTTAGTGTGTTTGAATCACGTGCTCAAGCAAAAATAGAATACGATAAACGAATACTCTAAAGAACATTTGAAGCATATCTTCCTAAATCTAAATTATGGACCATCTCTCCATTCAACATAGGTAACACTACTCAAGTTTTCAATTTTGAAGAATCAAGCTTTAAACTATATTACAAATGTGCTTAATTGTATCTACTAATATGTATAATGGAACAAAAAATTGTTTTATCATCAGAAAGAGCTTCAATAATGAATAGCTCAAATACACCGAGTAATTTTACAACTGTATTTGATATACCATTGATATTGGACAAGAACAAACAGTATGGTATTGGGCTCGATAAGATTAGTTCTATGACTTACTCGTGGTATAATATTAGCGAGTATTTTAATAACAAATCGATAAGGTATCACAATAGAAAAGATAAAGATCCAAAAGCAATTATTTTTACAAATGGAAATTACAGTTATGCTGATATTGATAATTATATAAAAGATACATTGACTGTAAACGGTGATTTGACTGATGACTCGCCTGTCCCGATAAGAACTGAATTTGATTTATCAAGTTTCAAATGTTTAGTTACCATTCATAATAACTTTATGCTTGATTTAAGGGATCAAACTTTCACACTTTGATTGGGTTTGACAAAGATGCGGTTATTAGATAAACTAAATTATTTGGGACGGTAGTACCAAACATAACAAATTATATTGATACTTTATATATCCACTGTGATTTGATAAGTAATTCTATTGTTGATGGATCATATGGGGATGTTATTTATGAAATAAGCACAGCCGACCTTACGAGGTCATATCCTTTCAGAGATAAACCGATAAGAGTCGGGTTCTGTGGAGTAAACAAAACGATCATTAACAGTATTAATATTTACATAACTGATTTCTCCGGTAAAATTATTAATCTCTTACATAACCGATTTCTCCGGTAAAATTATTAATCTCAACGGAGTTCATACATCATTTCAATTTGTTTGAAAGAATTAATGTAATACAAGTTGAGTAACTTATGTTTTATCTAACATATGTTATATGACGCGATTAAAAAATGTTTATGATACTAGTATGGGAACCTATACTGAAGATGATCGATTAACTGGAGCTGGCATATTTGACATTTTTTCAAAAGTTGGATCGAAAATATTTAGTGAGTCTGTAAAAACAGTAGGCAAGAAAGCATTAGAAACTGCTGGTAAACAAATCATAGAGAGTGGTTCTAAAAAACTTGGAGATGAAGTAGGTAAAATGGCTGCTGATCAATTAGTTTCGGTTACTAAACCTAAACCAAAAGGTGAGATAATTTTAAAAGAACTTACAAAAGCTGTCACAAAAGATGTTGTGGCTGATAATATAATTGAAGAAGATGTTAATGCAAAAAATTAACAGATTGCTATCTGGAAGAGGTATTCATGCAAGAATTAAACGATTAATTTAATCTAATTACTAGTACATATAGATAAATATAATAATAGATATGAACATGTACCTGTTCAGTTAGATACTCCTATAACACAACCTGGACCTAATACCAGGCAAATGAAAAGTGGCTATCAATTTACGTTAAATGATAGAAGTTCTTACTTTGATTGGTATAACGCTTATTTTGAAATAAGTTTTCGAGTAAATAAGCTTCTCGATGGAGCTGCTTTTGCAGCCGCTGATGAAATTGCTCTAATTAATGATGCAGATTCATTGATTGATCAAATGCAAGTAAAGCAAAATGGAAAAACAGTTTATGATGGAAATAATGTTCACAGATGTATTAACGTTAAACGTTTGCTTGAAATGTCTGACGATTATGCAAAAACAACCGGAACAAATGAATACTTTTATTTGGATAATACGACTGTGGCAGAATCTCGAGATGCTCCAGCTGGTTATAATTAGAATTTGCTATTCGTCATGTTTTAATCATAACTAATCAAAAAGTTGATTCTATAATTCCATTAAACAATTATTCCTTCTTTGAAGGTTTGGAAACAAACATGCTGCCTCCAGGTCAAATTCAGATTAGCTTGCAACTGGCTGCTGATAATGTGCTAATTTTCGAAAATGCTGGTGATGATGGCCGGGTGGTTATTAATAAATTAGTTTTGTGGATACCTAAAATGATATGTAACTCAGATGGTTTGGCTCATGTTATGTCAAATCATATGACATCAACAAGATGGACTTATCTTCGTGAAATGATACAAGAAAGTGGAAGTACCCAACTAACCGAACATGTATTTAGAAGAACGGCTGGTGTTAAAAATCCAAAACATGTTTTTGTGTATTTGCAAAGGCCAGACAAGAGTTCTTCTCAAACACAAAATCCTCATCTTGTTGATACGTTTAAGCTCAATGATGCTAATGCTAATTGCTATTTACGATCAGCTAGATTGGAAGTTGGAAACGGTGTATATTATCCAGAAACTGAATACAGCCATGATAATATTATCAGAATATTCAGAGATGTTATTTATTATTCTTACAAGCAAAGTGATAAAAACACTGGAACTTTACTCAATGTGGGTAATTTTAAAAATCTCTTTGGAATGATATATTTCGATTTAAGTTACAAGGGAAATGAGGTAAGTGTTGATCCAAAACAACTAAGTTTGAGATATAAACTAAACAACATTCCTGCTGATAGATATAAAGTTTATGCTCTGGTTCTCTATGAAGAAGATGTATTTATTGATACTGTCGGAAATGAATTGGTAATAGTTTAATCAAACTTATAATATACATGACTTACGTAAAGTATTCGATATATTTGACAGATGGCCAGAAACGAAGTCTGGAAAAGCATATGAAAACAAAAGTGAATTAACGCTCAGGCTAAAGAATAATCAACTAACTGGGGATTTGCCTTTGTTGTTGACAGCAACTCAGATTAACAATATTAACAAAGCTAAATCCAATGGATATGGATTGGATGTGAATATATCACAATCGCAGATGAGATCTCAGTCCAAGAATGGAGGCTTTTTGGGAGCATTAGCCGGTTTGTTGACTAAACAATATTACCGACAGTTGCTAGACTCGATCCGAAGATATTAGGACCTCTGGCAACAGGAGCACTTAGTGGTCTGGCAAGTACAGGACCTGGTAAACTATTTGGAAATGGAATGGTAACTATCCCTAGCGGTAAAATAACAAGCACTTCTTAAATCAGGTGTGCTAACACTTGCACAAAGAAACAAAATAATAAAGTCAAAAGGTTGCTGCTCTATTAAACTGACAAGACATCAACAACAAGACGGGGGATTTCTTGGACTTCTTGCATCATTAGGGATTCCTTTAATTGGTGCTCTTATTAGCAGCTTGACAGGAAAAGGTTTGGAAGTGGGTAGAAAAGGAAAAGGCTTGAGAGTAGGCAAAGGTTTACACGCAATTTAGACCATATAGAAGTATCCCATTTGTAAAAAAAAAAAAAATTCATAAATGAGCCTTTTTCTAACTTAGATATAATGAAGTGGGTTAGGCAGATAGGTATACAGAAATTCAGGGGAGTGTTTAGTAAGAACAAATTACCGACAAAACAAAATAAACAAGAATGCGGTATGATGATTATACTGGACCTGGTACACACTGGACTTGTTACTATAATGAGTATTATTTTGATCCGTTTGACTTGAGTCCACCAAAAGAAGTTTTAAATTACATACAAAACATGAAATACAACACCATCCAGGACCAAGATAAAACAAGTGTCTTGTGTGAATATTTATGTCTGTACTTTGTCAAAAAGTTGCAAGAAGGAAACAGTATGTACGATATTCTTTATAAAATATTAAAACCTTACAAACCTGTGAAAAATAATAACATAATACCATCATATTTTAAAAAACAAAGTTTAGTCTAATCATATATTATATATGAGTTACTGCGTGAAAGAAAAGATAATTACTGTTAATCCTCAGTATATTTTAACAAAAAATGGTAGAAGAATGTTAAAAGCAACATGCGCTTCTTGCGGTATTACTAAAACGCAATTTGTTAAAAGCAGACAAGGTGGAAACATTGATATGCATAAAGCTTTGCTTCCTTTGCTACCCAGAAAGGGGCTAACACTTCCTGGTTATAAATATTGCGGTCCGGGTAACCCACTTGATAGTGGAGAACCGGCAAATGAATTAGATGCTGTTTGCAAAGATCATGATTACTGTTATGAAGAAAGTCCTAGTAATAAATCAATGTGTGATAAAAACATGCTGACCAGTTTAAAAACAAGTAAGTCTAAAACTATTGGAGAAAAATTCGCTAAGAATTTGATAATCAAGCCCGTAATTAGTGCAAAATATTAACTAGGACTCGGAGCATCAAAAAACAAGAACAGGCGTTGAGATGGACTGATAAGCTAGCTGATGAGCTTCATAAACCTATACGAAGAAAGTTCACTCAACGCCGTGTGATTGTTAATGAAATAGATAAAATATGGTCGGCTGACTTGGTTGATATGCAATCGTTTTCAAAATATAATAAAGGTGTCAAATACCTGCTCACTGCTGTTATTGGTATATTTAGTAAATTTGCTTGGGTTATACTATCGCTCATGAACAGTATCAATCAAACCGAGACTGCAATATTTCGTATGTGTCGTGCTCGGCCGTTTCCAAAGGTCCGTTATCATACTCTTTTTATACCTGTTCCAAATAAAACAGGTATAGAAATAACTAAAGCTTTCCAAAAGATTATAAGTACAGGAAGACAATGTAAATTGCTCTGGGTTGATCACGGTGTGGAGTTTTATAACAAAACATTTAAGCAATTTCTTGATATAATATCGAAATGTATCACACGTTTAATTTGGGAAAAGCTGTAGTAACTGAACGATTTAATAGAACATTCAAAAAGAGGATGTGTAAATATATTACAGCGAACAATACAAATACGTATTTAGACGTGCTACAGCGATGGTTGATAAATACAATAATGCAAAACACCGGAGTATTACAATGACGCCGATTGAGGCCAGCGATGAGAAAAATAAAGAAATAGTGTATTTCAACTTGTACAGAAAGATAAAAATTACTAAAGCTTTGCCAAATTTCAAAATTGGCGACAAGGTTAGAATTAGCAAATATAAAAGAACGTTTGCAAAAGGTATACTCCAAATTGGACCGAAGAAATATTTGTTATTGATGAAATTCAATATACAAATCCTGTGACGTACAAAATAAAAGATTTGAACAACCAAAACATTGATGGAAGCTTCTATGAATTGGAAATGTTAAAAGCTGATCAAGAAATATTCAGAACTAAAAAAGTAATACGACGAGATTACAAAAAGAAACAAGCATTGAATAAATGGAAGGCTTGAGGATTTTAATAGTTGGGTACCGTTTAAGGACATTCAAGATATAAAAGTGCGTTGAAGAGGTTTGGGTCGTGTGATTTGAAAAGTTGCACCCTTCCAAGAAAGTAGCAAGTATACAAACTGGGGTATGTTCCTTCCGACTTTGTTTAACAGCCGAGACTAAAATCATCTGCGGTGTTGGGTTTGAAAGATATTGATTACCCGATATACAGTTGTTTTATTTGGGGTTGATTAAAAAGTAGCAAGTTATATTATCAATTATTTATAAGCAGTTAAGAAAAAGGGGGTATTGGGGGAGTTTTCTTTGAGGGGGTTGTAACTCGTTGCATAACACGCCCCTCAAAAAAATTGTCCCAGTACCCCTCGTTTGTATACTACACTGGCTCTTTGTGTTTACTGCTTTTAACATGTCATCAATGAGCATGAGGAGTTGAGACTGGCATGATCTTTTCTCTCTGAAGCCATGCTGTAGCTCATAGAAAAGGCTTTGCAATGCTTGAAGCGACAATATATTCAAGTGTTTTGCATCAGATGCAGGTAGGGGAAATTGGGCGATAGTTTGATGGGTCAGCTTTAAATGTCTTGCTTCAAACTGATATCTTGTCAGGGACATTCTCTAAAACACAGGAAATCGGTAGGCATACGATGACAATACCGCAGGTCAATTTGACGCCAATATCCACAGTAGGGGCGGAGCTATATTGACTGAAGGCGGAGCCATGCGTACAGCGAGTTGATACACTTACAGAACTTTATTTTAAACGAAAAATCAAAGTACTGAACGTACTGAGCGGCGTAGGTTGGTCGAAGAGGATTTACCGTCTAGATCCTTTGAAGGGGCGTGAAAGAAGCAGAATGCGTTGCATTTGTTTTGTTATATTTGTAATGAAACAAAGTTATGCCATTTATGTGAAGAAGCCTTCCAACAGTTTTATTATGACAATATTATAAAATGTGGAATGTATTGTAAACTGATTCATGTATGAGCGTGTATTACGGGAACATAGTCAGGGTTCTACATTAGATATATGTATGGGGTTTTATTACGGGATAATATTCAGGGTCAGGTTGGTAAATACGTAATAGATCGTAATATGTATGGGCTTTAATTAAGAGACAATATCCAGGGTCAGGTTTGTACATAAGGTATATATATGGGCCTGTATTAAAGGAAAATATCTAGGGCCAGGTGTGTACATGGGTTTGTATTATGTGACAATAGCTAGAGTCAGGTTTGTACATAAGGTATATTAAAGGAGAATATCTAGGGTCAGGTGTGTACATTATGTATATGTATGGGCTTGTATTATGTGACAATAGTTAGAGTCAGGTTTGTACATAAGGTATATATATGGGTTTGTATTAAAGGACAATATCCAGGGTCAGGTTTGTACATTAGGTATATGTATGGCCTTGTATTACGGGACATTAGTCAGGGTCAGGTTTGTACATAAGTAATATGTATGGCCTTTAATCAAGAGACAATATCTAGGACCAGGTTTATACATAAGTCGTATATATGGGCCTGTTTTTGGTACATGCATGGGCATGTATTAAGAGACATTATCCAGGGTCAGGTTTATACATAAGTAGTATATATGGGCCTGTATTAAAGGACAATATCCAGGGTCAGGTTCGTACATTAGGTATATGCACGGGCTTGTATTGAGGGACAATAGTCAGGATCAGTTTTGTACATTAGGTATATGTATAGGCTTGTGTTAAAGGACAATATTCAGAGTCAGGTTTGTACATTAGGTATATGTATGGACTTGTATTAAGGGACACTATCCAGGGTCAGGTTTGTACATTCGATATATGTATGGCGTTGTGTTACGGGACAATATCCAGGGTCAGGTTTGTACACAAGTAATATGTATGGGCTTGTATTATGGGACAATATCCAGGGTCAGGTTTGTACATTAGGTATATGTATAGGCTTTTATTAAGAGATACTATCGAGGGTAAGGTTTGTACATTAGGTATATGCATGGGCTTGTATTAAGGGAAACTAGTCAGGGTCCGTGTTGATGATGATGATGAACTTTATTTCCTCCACTTGGGAGATTATCATACTACAATTATGGTGAAACATATCGAGTAATGACATTATGGCAAATATGTAATTTCAAAATAGCATATAAAACGTGACAAAGGGAACAACTATTATATAAATACATATATAAACACCCATACTCGCACACAAACACACATATATACATGTACGCATACATACGCATACTCATTTATGCATCCATATACTAGCTTACGCGCTCACCCACGTACAAGTGGGCCATATATCAAGTCGCTATAATGTGACTGTGCTAGTATCCATATTATACGTTGTATTTTCCCATTTTGACCGGCCTTAATCACGAAATCGAAAATTGAAGAAGGAAGGGCGCGGGGACGGGTTTTTTTCCCACAATAAACGGTTCGGGCCATTACGGGTACGTTAGTCAACGTGTTCTTTACATTAAGTAATTTTAATGCTACGTTTAAGGCAATCATATTACTGCAATAGCAATTTATTTTTAGAATAAAGATTTACAATCAAAAGCGTATTTAAAACATCGCTTTAAAAACGCATTTTGGACGCTTCGACAGAGTGAAATACCTATATCCGCACCGAGAATTTTCAGAGTAAATCTGGTTTCGTCCATCAAACTTAACTCGTAAGTGAATACCGGGCCACAAATGCGTTTCAGGTCGTTAAGCAACGCGGCTCTCACATTTCTACTAGTCGTACATTTTGAAAGGACATGAGAGATTGTGTCTTGATGTACACCTGAACAGTTTATACATGTTTTATCTTCCAGAATGATTGATCTTGACCATAACAAGGCAACGAGATCTACGATATATAGAGGAGAATGGTTGCGCGACAACTCGTATATTATCGCGGGCCGTATTTCTGTATGTAAGATTTTGAAGTATGCGAAGTCTTGATCTGCGTTTAGTCTTTCGCGCCATAGATTCGTTTCTTTGGCGATAACGGCTGTATGCACTTTCTTCTTCCATACCTGTTTACTCGGCAGAGAATTTACATCTCGTAAAAAATCATTAATGATGCCTTGCAAATCATATGTATCTAGCAATTTGCATATATCGGGAATAAAACCTTGTTGGTTATCACTCGTATGTGTAAGATACATGTAATAACGTCTTAAAAATACCTTCTGACATATCGTTTTACTATTCAGTGTTAAAATCTTATGCAAAAATACAAGTTTTCTTTTATCTACCTCTGCGGATAGACGTATAAGACCCAACATTGGTTCGCACATATCTGACCGAGTACGTGTATGAAATCCCTGAATCTTTTTCACAATAAAATGTTGTAACCTATTTAACATAGCGACGTCTGATTTTGTCATATTATTCCGTAATTCGCAGCCATAAAGTGCGGTTGGTATGATGATTTTCCTGTATAAATTTGCTGAAGTCAATGGGTTTAGGCCCAGAGGACGAACTCCAAGCCCTATCATAGCGAAAAACGAATTTCTGGCCTTTTGGCATCGCTCTGTTATTCTTTGTGCTAACTTATTATTTGAGTCTTGTCTTATTCCTAAATGAGTTATATTGGTTGCTTGTTCTATGGTCGCATTTCCAAATCTCATTTCTAGTGCATCGTCTGTCCTTTTAAGAGGGTATTTCATAACAAGTGATTTGTTTACGCTTATGGTAAACTTCCATTTCTGGGAATATATGTAAACAATGTCAAGCAAATATTGCAGACCTACCGGGGTAAGTGCTATAAGACTTATATCATCTGCGAATGTTGGGGTCCCACTTTTAACTGATAACACCCTAGCGCTAAATTTGGAAGTTTCCAACGTTTGCAGTAATTCGTCTACGTAAACGAGATAGAGAAATGTAGAGAGGACCCCTCCCTGACGTACTCCACGTTGGATGTCAAATGGATCTGACGTCATTCCGTGTATACGTACCACACATTTAAGGTTAGTATACGCTTCCTTTAAGATGCGCCACAGCTTACCAGTAATTCCTAAGTCGCCAATTTTGGCTAGAAGCCCGTCGTGCCACACCCAGTCATATGCCCCTTTTATATCGAGGAACGCTATGTAAACCTTACTTTTCTGTTCGAGTTGGTAAAACATAGTCTCTTGGAGATTGAAAGACGTAGTTATACAGCTTAAACCTTTTTGAAATCCTTGCTGTTGCAGGCATGGAAATAGAGTACCTTTTGTCTTCAAGAAAGTATTGAACCTTTCTAGGAACAGTTTTTCGAACATTTTGTTAAAACATGATAAGAGTGCGACCGGTCTATAACTACTTGGGTCAGACTTATTCTTGCCTTTCCCTTTATATATCGGGACGAGAATACTGGTTTTCCATGGTATTGGGATGCATTCATACAACAGAATTCTGTTGAATAATATAGCTATCGATGTATTTAGATGCGTTCCTCCATATATTACATGTTCATTTAATACGTTATCTATTCCAGAACTTTTTCTTTTCATTAGTTGCTTAGTAATATTCGAAATATTGGCCTCAGTTACTTGAGATTCAATAATGTATCCGAATTCTCCCATTTGTTTTGTACTGTGTTGACGGAGCTTAGAATTAATATTTTGCGACAGCGGTCCTTCCTTGTTATCGACGAGCGTAAAAACATCTTTGAAGTATTGACCAAAACCGTTAGCTATATTTGCTTCGGTGTATGTATTACCATTCTCAATAATTTCTGAGCATATCTCGACAGGTTTATCTTTTTTTCCCCTTAAGAGTCTCCAAAACAGTCTGTAATCTAATTCGGCCGCGCGTTCAAGTTCTTCGTATGAATGATTTAGGTATTTATTGGACGCAATTTGTTGCAGTCGCCGAAAAGTGTTCTTAGCACTTTTATACGTTTTATACGATTCATACTGGGGTCCTCTGGGCCTCCCATCTTCGATCCATTGTCGCCTATATCGTCGTGATTCATTGTGAGCTGTCTTAACCTCATACGTCCAATACGGTTTTGCGTATTTATTAAATTTACTTTTAGGTAGTACAGAGGATGCCGAATGGATGGCGTTTACGATAACGTCGTTCACTTCATCTGGAGTACGCATTTCGTTTTCTAAATAGTCAATGTCTATATTATTAGCTATTTGGTATTGATACGATTGTATATGCTCAGCAGTACATTTGTTCCACGCTACAGAACGTTTAAGAGATATATTATGTATACCAATTTCGTCTAAATCTTTTTGTAAAAACAACGGTAGATGGTCCGATGTAAATATATGACGTTCTTCGAAGATGGATGACTTTCGTATACGGTTTACCATTGATTTTTCAATAAGTATATGATCTATCATCGCCTTAGTCGGCATGAAAGAGTACTTTGGGCCTGTTGTTATGTTCATCTCATTAACAGAGAGCAACCCATTTGCTGTTACAAAATTAGAAATAATCTTTGATTTCAATGTACAACCTGTGTCTGGTATGGTACCGTTACTGCCTAGTAATTGGCCATTGAAATCTCCTGCTATGATGACGTCACCTTGAGTTGAGTAAAACGACGACAGAGCTTGTAGATCACTAAAACAGTCTCTATAATGCTCTATGATGTTTTCTGATGGCATATATACGCTAAACATGTAAGTTGGCGTCGAATGTTGGGTCCTAACCTCTACCCCGAGAATTCTATCATTTTGTATATTTTGTAGCATAGACACATTATTTCTAAAACATTTTCTATACAGTATGGCTGTACCCGCTTTCCCACATCTTGCCTTGCTATATGGGTCATCAGATTGATTCCCTGTGGAATAAGCCAAAAAGTCTGGGTGGATACTATTTAGAAATGAAATTGAGTGCACGAACAATTTATGTTCGCTTATGAAAGCTATGTCAATATTGTGGTTATGCAATAAGTTGGACAGCGGGTACGCCGACGACATAATGCCTCTAACATTCCAACAAAGTATATTTAAAACCATATTAATAAGTTGAACAACGTATGCAGTTTACAATAATTGTGCAAGCTAGAAGGCCTCCGCTAACACTAATTGTCGATTTCTGACCACCCATCTCTGCCTCTGTCATTGTCCCACCCCATGTACCTGTCCGTGTCTCTCCGTTTGTATTGGTCGTCTCTGTAGTTGTCATAGTGATAATTTCTGTCATCTGTCTCGTAATTTATTTCTGTCCCATAACCGTTGTGGTCGTTTGTGTCAAAGTTCCGTGATCTACGTCTGTAGCGTTGTCTATTTGCCCGTCTGTTTTGAATTTCCTGTCTCCGTTCGCTAAGTTCTTTGTCCCACTCACTCTTATTCATCCATCTTCTAACCTCAATATCATTAGGCCAAAACTCGCTAGCTTCAACTTTTTCAGAATCACATTCTGCTATGTTTATTCTCACAGAGGAGCCATATTTCCCGTGATACATTCTAATGTTTGTAACATGTACATTTCTTTCTTCGACATAGTCGTAAATGTCTTTCTCAACTACACCTGAATCAATGTTTCCGACATGGTACGTTATGATCTTCTTCCGCTTCACAGCAATAAATCCGTCCAGTACCGACTGATTTTCCATTTGTCTATCTACATGCTCGGGTTCGTCTATGTGCAATGATTGAAAGGTTGATTCATTGTCTTGCTCGTTTCTGGTAGATTTCAGTCGGGATGGGGCGGAGTCATTACGTATGACTTCTGAAGATGTACGGCTAGTACATGGTGTTTTAGTGTTAGTGGTTACATTTTCAGTAGTTGCACTTTTCCCCACTTTATGATCTACTACTGTTTTATTGGCAACTGTAACTGTCTTTTGTGAGGGAGTAGTTTCGTGTCTTGCACCGTCGGTGTATAAGGGTTTTCGTGATGTAGATGGCGTACTCGTTGTCATTATCACTGATTCCAACCTTGGATCACCGTATTGTGGGAAAACGGATACTTTTGGTTCAACAGTTTCGTGTGCACTTGCTTTTTTGGCTTTGTGTACCGCGTCAGCATATGACATTGTATTAGGTATGCCATCTGTGCTGTGTAAGCGTAATCGTTCTGTGTCTTTCAAAAATTGTGCGTCCGTCATTAACTTTTTATTAACTGTGTCAACCGCCAACATCAGAGTTGACACGTCGCCTTGTATCTGGTCTAGTTTGGATAACGCGGATGCTTCTGGTAGTTTTGACAGCGTGCTATTTATAACCCCATGGACTATGCGTAGGGCACCTGAAATTTGTTTCATTTCGGAGAATATTTCGCGAATAAGCTGTGAGTCTTTATTCTGCTTTAATGTTATATTTGCTAATTCCGACTGAATTCCCGTTAAGGTAGCCGACATATCCGGAACCACGAACTTGTCGCGTAACGTGTTTTCTTCAGTTAACATTACTGAGTCGTTAATGGTTGTATTCGTAGCATACGTAAATACATCGTAAATATCCTTGGTTCTGTCGCCGTCTAAGAACATCTGTAACACGTAACAGTCGATCGCGCATTTCTCAATCTTTGTGGCATTTGGTGAATTTCGTCGATTCACTAATTTAGTATCTGGGCACCCTGGTAATTCCCTAGCCCTATCTGCCAGCCTAACTCTGTAATCATTGACCCGATCATAATACCCGCCGCACATTATAAGCAGTTCGTGTATATATTGGTTCCTCGTTAACCCTTCTAATTGTAGGTCAATGTCCTGGTAAAACTGTTGTGGTCTAGGAGCTTGTGACGACATGACATCATAGATATGGGACATATCGTTTGAATCATAGCTGCTAGCTGAATAATCGGCATTTTCTTCCTTTATTTGTCTTAACTGTTCATTTACTCGCCGTCTTTGTTCGCTACTTACGCCTTCAGTTTCGCTTTTTCCATCCATTTGTAATTCTCACGTTTCTGCGCTATATATTTGTGTGCAAAATCCTCGAGCGCTTATAAATATATTTATTTATATAACTCGCAGGTACACTTCATCACGTACACAAAAGGAATATTTTGAATCAATTAGTGGCTTTATTTTGGCGTGTCCTATAACTGATTTGTTTGACCGTGTACTGTTAGAAAGCCGATTTGTCTAGTGAGCTAATCTGATCATGCGTGACCAAATCTTTGCCGAGGGGTCTGTTAACGGTATCACGTGACTGTTCGGTGTTCCCCACCCACATGGAATCGCATGCACATAAATGTAGGGTTTTAAGGCAATATCCATTGGTGTCTATCAGAAGAGTCTTATACCGCTAGCTATATATACCTGTCCATGATACATTAAACTTATGGCTTGTTCTCCAGATTGTCGTTGAGAGATTTATTTTAATAATTTTACCGGAGCAATATTGTTTATCATCTCCGCTTCCGTTGGGCCGCTTGTATGGGCTTGTATTACGGGACAATATCCAGCGTCAGGTTTGTACATAAGTAATATGTATGGGCTTGTATTATGGGACAATATCCAGCGTCAGGTTTGTACATAAGTAATATGTATGGGCTTGTATTATGGGACAATATCCTGGTTCAGGTTTGTACATAGGTATATGCATGGGCTGGTATTGAGAGACAATAGTCAGGGTCAGGTTTGTACATTAGGTATATGTATGGGCTTGTGTTAAAGGACACTATTCAGAGTCAGGTTTGTACCTTAGGTATATGCATGGCTTGTATTAAGGGACATTAGTCCGGGTTGTACATAAGGTATATGTACGGGCTTGTATTAAGAGACAATATCCAGGGTCAGGTTTGTTCATAAGGTATATGTATGGGCCTGTAATAAAGGACAATATCCAGGGTCACGATTGTACATTAGGTATATGTATGGACTTGCATTACGGGACAATATCCAGGGTCAGGTTTGTACATTAGATGTATGCATGGGCTTGTAGCCAGGGTCCGGTTTGTACATAAGGTATATGCACGGGCTTGTATTAAGAGACAACATCCAGGGTCAGGTTTGTACATAAGTAATATGTATGGCCTTTAATCAAGAGACAATATCTAGGATCAGGTTTATACATAAGTCGTATATATGGGCCTGTTTTGGTACATGCACGGGCCTGTATTAAGAGACAATATACAGGGTCAGGTGTATACATAAGTAGTATATATGGGCCTGTATTAAAGGACAATACCCAGGGTCAGGTTTGTACATTAGGTATATGCACGGGCTTGTATTGAGGGACAATATTCAGAGTCAGGTTTGTACCTTAGGTATATGCATGGCTTGTATTAAGGGACATTAGTCCGGGTCCGGGTTGTACATAAGGTATATGTACGGGCTTGTATTAAGAGACAATATCCAGCGTCAGGTTTGTTCATAAAGTATATGTTTGGGCCTGTATTAAAGGACAATATCCAGGGTCAGGATTGTACATTAGGTATATGTATGGACTTGTATTACGGGACAATAGCCAGGGTCAGGTTTGTACATTAGATGTATGCATGGGCTTGTAGCCAGGGTCCGGGTTGTTCATAAGGTAAATGCACGGGCTTGTATTAAGAGACAACATCCAGGGTCAGGTTTGTACATATTGTTTATGTATGGGCTTTTATTTTGGGACAATAGTCAAGGTCCGGTTGTTGCATTAGGTGTACGTATGGGCTAATATTAAGGGACAACAGTCAGTGTCAAGTGTCTACATTAGCTATTGTCGTAGGGTCAAAGTAGGGGAAGTGTGTCGT
Organism: Cyrtodaria siliqua; assembly: GCA_037043455.1. Classification (NCBI taxonomy): domain Eukaryota; kingdom Metazoa; phylum Mollusca; class Bivalvia; order Adapedonta; family Hiatellidae; genus Cyrtodaria; species Cyrtodaria siliqua. The sequence goes on along the minus strand of JAWPHD010005671.1, from coordinate 75,839 downwards.
AGGGTCGAATATCTTGAACCTTACATGAACAATTTTTATCCAGCATGTTGTTTTTGATATATTATCCGTTTCAATCTAAGGGAAGTAATCTATTTTGACCAGTTAGTCGTCAGTCCTTGTCCTATACACGCACCTAGATATTCATTGTCCAGTATACTAATACCCAGTCCCGCGTTGTGTTTTACTCACTTAATTTACTAACGTGAGTGATCAATTGCAATGCTTTGTTGCATTTGCCATTTACGCCTGTTGACGTATAGACGCTTATATATATTTTGTCATATCTATGATATATTCTTTCAGGTTAGTTGAATAACTAGATCATTGTTTGTACCCTGAATCTAGTATAATGTAATTAGCTTAATCCACAGTTATGAGAAACCAGTTCATATCATTTCTTATTGTGTGTAAGAATATAAATATTGCCTTCATGTATGTGTTTAGGTAATTATATTCGTTTCAATGCTTTGTGGCATTTGCCATTTACGCCTGTTGACGTATAGACGCTTATATATATTTTGCGATAAATATATGATATATTTATGATATATTCTTTCAGTTCTCATTTCGGCATCCATTCAGAAGGCTGTACCCCTTCCCCATATATACAATCAAATAGTGTTGCCACGCAATATATTGTCGGCACAAACAAACTCCACCGACTGAGCCAACCGTGACACTATATATATATATATGGGCTTGTATTACGGGACAATATCCAGGGTCAGGTTTGTACATAAGGTATATATATTAGCCTGCATTAAAGGACAATATCCAGGGCCAGGTTTTTACATAATGTATATATATGGGCTTGTATTACGGGACAATATCCAGGGTCATGTTTGTACATAATGTATATGTATGGGCTTGTATTACGGGACAATATGCAGGGCCAGGATTTTACATAATGTATATATATGGGTTTGTATTACGGGACAATATGCAGGGTCAGGTTTGTACATTAGGTATATATATGGGCTTGTATTACAGGACAATATCCATGGTCAGGTTTGTACATTAGGTATATGTGTGGGCTTGTATTACGGGACAATATCCAGGGTCAGGTTTATACATTAGGTATATATATGGGCTTGTCTTACGGACAATATCCAGGGTCAGGTTTGTACGTTATGTATATGTATGGGCTTTAAAAAAGAGACAATAGTCAGGGTCAGGTTTGTACATAAGGTATATATATGGTACTGTACTAGACGACAATATCTAAGGTCAGGGTTGTACATTAGGTATATATACGGGCTTGTATTAAAGGACAATATCAAGGGTCAGGTTTGTACATTAGGTATATATATGGTATATATATATGGGACAATATATATTGGTATATATATATGGGACAATATCTACGGTCAGGTTTGTACATTAGGTATATATATGGGCTTGTATTACAGGACAATATACATGGTCAGGTTTGTACATTAGGTATAGAGAAACAGGCAATTTTCCTTCTAAGTTTGTATGGAAACGTTTACTAAACAAATGCGTAAACATGCGTGAAGAGGTAAATTGGTACCTCCGAGTTCATACAGTTGAAATGAACGATTTTTGTTGTATTCAACCAGTGTTTGGTGAAAGTATTGTATGGCGTTTGTGCCGAATTAATCCAAAAATTACTCATAGTTGTAAAAATGTTATAAACATGTTGTCTAGAATGTGCTCATTTAACACAGAAAAACTTTGCTCACTATGTGGTTTGATATATATTGGTGATGTTAAACATGCAATGTTTGAATGCAGTTATTTTGTGGAAACTCGTAATGATGCTTTAAGTCACAATCGCCAATATTTTGGTGAGGAAGTGTTTGCATTGTTAACCGGGCTTGCTGATATGAGCGACTCGCCGTTCAGTTAGGTGCTCCGTGTGAAAGAATGATGTCGCTCCTTGGCTATGAATACGCATCATTCTTAGAGTATAATGTAGCAAGTATTAGCAAAGCGTGGTCTCTGTTTATCATTCATTAACAGGAGCGCAAGCGTCCATGATATGAATCGCAACTATTTCTGTTATAATATAATGTAGTTCCTGTTCAAATACACCAAATACGTGAATATTAGATAGAATCTAGTTAACATTTATGCTTTGTGTTTGTTTCATTATTGTGGCAATACGTATATGCTGCTTTCAGGAACATTGTACATATCCTTTATTTACTAATTTTTTGCTTGTCATTTATTTATTTGTTTCTATGTTTTATTGCATATTCATTTACTCTGTACTGTAATTATATGTAATGTCTGTATGACTCTCCGCATGCGGAGGATATAAAGAAATAAACTTGTACTAGAGGACAATATCTAAGGTCAGGGTTGTACATTAGGTATATATACGGGCTTGTATTAAAGGACAATATCCAGGGCCAGGTGTTTACATTAGGTATGTATATGGGCTTGTATTAAGGGACAATATTCAGGGTCCCGTTTGCACATAAGGTATATATTTATGGGCTTGTATTAAGGCATTATATCCATAGTCAGGTTTGTACATAATGTATATATACGGGCATGTATTAAAGGACAATATCCAGGGTCGGGTTTTTACATTAGGTATGTATATGGGCTTGTATTACGGGACAATATCCAGGGCTAGGTTTTTACATAAGGTATATGTATGGGCTTGTATTACGGGACAATATCCCGGGTCAGGTTTGTACATAAGGTATATATATGGTCCAGTATTAAAGGACAATATCTAAGGTTAGGTTTGTACATTAGGTATATATATATGGGTTTGTCTTACGGGACAATATCAAGGGTCAGGTTTGTACATAAGGTATATATATGGTCCTATACTAAAGGACAACATCTAAGGTCAGTGTTGTACATTAGGTAAATGTATGGGCTTGTATTACGGGACAATATCCAGAGTCCGGTTAGTACATAAGATATATGTATGGGATTATATTACGGGACAATAGTCAGGGTCCGGTTTGTACATAAGTAATATGTATGAGCTTTAATTAAAGAGACAATATCCAGGGTCATGTTTGTACATAAGTCATATATAAGGGCATGTGTAAAAGGACAATAGTCAGGGTCACTTTTCTGCATAGGTGTATGTATGTGTTTGTATTACGGGACATCGTCAGGGTCAGGTTTCTACATTAGATGTATGTATGGTATGTATGGGCTTTTATTACGGGACAATAGTCACGGTCAGGTTTCTGCATTAGATGTATGTATGGTATGAGCTTGTATTACGGTATAACCGTCAGTGTCAGATTTATACATTAGATGTATGTATAGTATGTATGGGCTTGTATTATGGGACATTAGTCAGGGTCAGGTTTCTACATCATATGTATGTATGGTATGTATGGGCTTGTATTACGGGACAATAGTCAAGGTCACGTTTCTACATTAAATGTATGTATGGTATGTATATGCATGTATTACGGGACAATAATCAGGGTCAGGTTTCTACATTAGATGTATGTATAGGCTGGTAATATGGGACAACATTCAAGGTCAGGCACCGTTTTATTAAACATCTTACGATAATCTCAAATTTTAAAACTGTTCACATTTTTGCACCTAAGCAGTCAATGTAGACAATTATGTGTGGATTATGTGCAGAAATATCAAATGTATAACAAAATGAAATGAAATCGCGTTCATTTCTGATTTGTAAATCAAAGTAAAGAATTTAAAAAAATTAACTTACGATCAAAATTGTCATAAGTTGTTTCATAAAACGGGGCCCAGGTGCCATAAGGCATAATTATGTATGGGCATGTTTTATCAGGGTCAGGTTTCTTACATATAAAGGCTTTTTTGTCTTGGACGAAAGTAAGTTATCTACATTAAGCATCAGGGTCAGGTTTCATCTTAGGATATATACATATTAGTCTTTTTTTTAAAGGTGGCAACCTTCAAGATCTTCTTTATAAGATGATTTTTTAGAAGTTTATTACAGACAGCAATATACTAGGTCAATTTTCTTCTTATAATTTGTATAGACTGCAACATGCAACATCCAGGGTCTGACTTTTGCATGAGCTTAGATTTACAGATTAGATTAACCTAAGTTAAGTATGTCACTACTACAGTCGCCTGTTCTAATCCTTTTTGAATATGCAATACTTACTTGTAAAAGGATGGTTGTTTTACTCAGGAAATAATACATTTTTTTAAACTAGAACTATCACTAAAGGTGATTAATACCCCGCTTCTTGACCTTGACCTTGGCTACACAGCACTGAATGTCGCGCATAACACATCGTCTTCATATATGCAACATCTGTACTAAATAGTATCCCAAGATACAAAATAAATCAAAAGGTAAATCACTGACACAGATTTGACATTTGACTTTCATTATGACCTTGATCTTGGACACACAGCCTTAAAAGTTGCGCGCGACAGCTTGTCCTGATATAAGCAGTATTTGTACATAATATTATTCTAATACATCAAGCTGCTCCACAGATACAGCCCGGACTAGAATCAGACCTTAAATATGACCGTTGACCTTTAATGCGACCTTGACCTTCAACATTTACACATGACACTCTTGATTTGTGCCAAAATATTATTTCATATCTATATATATAAACCTGAGCCTTACTATTGTGTACGATAATAAACATAGCCTATACATACGCCTAATGTAGAAATCTGACACAGACTATTGTCCTTTAATACAAGCCCATACATACACCTTATGTAGAAACCCGGGCCCCGTTTTATGAAACAACTTACGATCATTTTGATCGCAAATCAATTTCTTAAATGTTTCACTATCAATTACACTTTTCAAATAAACGTAATTTCATTTCATTTTCTTATACGTGTGATATTTCTGCACTACGTGCACACATAATTGTCTACATTGAATGATTATGTCATTTTAAAATGTGAGACTTGTAAGATGTTTAATAAAACGGGTCCCTGACCCTTATTATTGTCCCATAATACAAGCCCATACATACACCTTCTGTAGAAATCTGGCCCTGACTATTGTCCCATATTACAAGCCCATACATACACCTTATGTACAAACCTGACCCTGACTATTGTCCCGTAATACAATCCCATATATATACCTAAAGTACAAACCTGGCCCTAGATATTGTCCCGTAATACAAGCCCATATATATACATTATGTACAAACCTGACAATGGATATTGTCCCGTAATACAAGCCCATACATACAACTTATGTAAAAACCTGACCCTGGATATTGTCCCGTAATACAAGCCCATATATATATCTAATGTAAAAGCCTGACACTGGTTATTGTCCTTTAATACATACCCGTATATATATACCGTATCTACAAAACGGACCCTGAATATTGTCCCTTAAAACAAGCCCATATATATACCTTATGTACAAACCTGACCCTGACTATTGTCCCTTTTTTAAAGCCCATACATATACATAATATACAAACCTGACCCTGGATATTGTCCCGTAATACAAGCCCATATATATACCTACTGTAAAACCTGACCCTGAATATTGTCTCGTAATACAAGCATATACATATACATAATGTACAAAACTGACCATGGATATTGTCCTGTAATACAAGCCCATATATAAACCTTATGTACAAACCTGACCCTGACTATTGTCCCTTTTTTAAAGCTCATTCATATACATAATGTACAAACCTGACCCTGGATATTGTCCCGAAATACAACCCCATATATATATACCTAATGTACAAACCTGACCCTGGATATTGTCCCGAAATACAACCCCATATATATACCTAATGCACAAACCTGACCGTAGATATTGTTCCGCAATACAAGCCTATATATATACCTAATGTACTAACCTGACCCTGGATATTGTCCCGTAATACAAGCCCATATATATATACCTAACGTAGACACTTGACCCTGACTGTTATCCCTTAATACAAGCCCATACGTACACCTAATGAAAACCCCAGACCTTTACTATTATCCCAAAAAGAAAACCCTTATATAAACAGTATGTACAAACCTAACCCTGGATGTTGTCTCTTAATACAAGCCCGTGCATATACCTTATGTACAAACCGGACTCTGGCTACAAGCCCATACATATACCTAATGTACAAACATGACCCTGGATATTGTCCTTTAATACAAGCCCATACAAATACCTTATGAACAAACCTGACCCTGGATATTTCCTCTTAATACAAGCCCGTACATATACCTTATGTACAACCCGGACCCGGACTAATGTCCCTTAATATAAGCCATACATATACCTAAGGTACAAACCAGACCCCGGATATTGTCCTGTAATACAGGCCCATATATACGTATAAACCTGACCCTGGATATTGTCTCTTAATAAACAAAGCTCATACATATACCTAATGTACAAACCTGACCCTGAATATTGTCATTTATTACAGACCCATATATATATATAATTCTCTCCCTTTATTATATATACCTGAATTCACAGTATCCCCAGATCCGGCACCTTTCATTGTCACTGTCTCAATATAGCTGTGTGTGGTTGAACGCTTAAATGTGGCCCACTCATATGAGCTATAATTGTATGTATGTATGCGTCTAAATGTTAATTGTGCCTTCAGACGAGTGTGTTATGATGTAGAGATACAGTTTATCAACGTGTGTTGCAACTACCTTTTTTAAGGAGTGAATATATACGTTTGATTTCTGTGTATCTCGTCATAGCTAGGCGCCCTGCCGTAGTTCGTCCGAAGGTTGTCTGTCCTTGGTAGTTCACAAATATTTCTCCCCATATATAATTCTGCCTTGTGAACATGAATCTCTTACGAGATCCCAATTTCGAAAGTTGCCGTAGTGAGTTCAAATTCTCTCCCTTTATTATATATACCTGAATTCACAGTATCCCCAGATCCGGCACCTTTCATTGTCACTGTCTCAATATAGCTGTGTGTGGTTGAACGCTTAAATGTGGCCCACTCATATGAGCTATAATTGTATGTATGTATGCGTCTAAATGTTAATTGTGCCTTCAGACGAGTGTGTTATGATGTAGAGATACAGTTTATCAACGTGTGTTGCAACTACCTTTTTTAAGGAGTGAATATATACGTTTGATTTCTGTGTATCTCGTCATAGCTAGGCGCCCTGCCGTAGTTCGTCCGAAGGTTGTCTGTCCTTGGTAGTTCACAAATATTTCTCCCCATATATAATTCTGCCTTGTGAACATGAATCTCTTACGAGATCCCAATTTCGAAAGTTGCCGTAGTGAGTTCAAATTCTCTCCCTTTATTATATATACCCGAATTCACAGTATCCCCAGATCCGGCACCTTTCATTTTCACTGTCTCAATATAGCTGTGTGTGGTTGAACGCTTAAATGTGGCCCACTCATATGAGCTATAATTGTATGTATGTATGCGTCTAAATGTTAATTGTGCCTTCAGACGAGTGTGTTATGATGTAGAGATACAGTTTATCAACGTGTGTTGCAACTACCTTTTTTAAGGAGTGAATATATACGTTTGATTTCTGTGTATCTCGTCATAGCTAGGCGCCCTGCCGTAGTTCGTCCGAAGGTTGTCTGTCCTTGGTAGTTCACAAATATTTCTCCCCATATATATATATATATATATATATACGTTATGTACAAACCTGACCCTGGAGATTGTCCCACAATACAAGCCCATACATATTACTTATGTACAAACCTGACGCTGGATATTGTCCCGTAATACAACCCCTTAGATATATATAATGTACAAACCTCACCCTGACTATTGTTCGTCAATACAAGCCAATGCATATACCTAATGTACAAACCTGACCCTGGACATTGTCCTTTAATACAGGCCCATATATACTACTTAGGTATAAACCTGACCCTGGATATTGTCTCTTAATACAAGCCCATGCATGTACCAAACGTTCAAACCTGACCCTGGATATTGTCCTTTAAAACAGGCCCATATATACGACTTATGTATAAACCTGACCCTGGATATTGTCTCTTGATTAAAGGCCATACATATTACTTATGTACACACCTGACCCTGACTAATGTCCCGTAATACAAGGCCATACATATACCTAATGTACAAACCGGACCCGGGATATTGTCCTTTAATACAAGCAAATATATATACATTATTTACACACCTGACCCTAGATATTCTCCTTTAATTCAGGCCCATATATATACCTTATGTACAAACCTTACTCTAACTTTTGTCACATAATACGAGCCCATGTACACACCTAGCCCTAGATATTCTCCTTTAATACAGGCCCATATATATACCTTATGTACCTTATGTACAAACCTGACTCTAACTATTGTCCCATAATACAAGCTCATACGTATACATAATGTACACATATGACCTTTAATACAGGCCCATATATATACCTTATGTACAAACCTGACCTTGGATATTGTCTCTTAATTAAAGCCCGTAATATGACCTATTACGTATAAACAAACCTGACCCTGAATATTATCCCGTAATACAACCCCATACATATATCTAATGTAGAACCCTGACTATGTTCCCGTAATACACGCCCGTACATGAATCAGTTTACAATACATTCCACATTTTATAATACTGTCATAATAAAACTGTTGGAAGGCTTCTTCGCATAAATGGCATAACTTTGTTTCAATACAAATATAACAAAACAAATGCAACGCATTCTGCTTCTTTCACGCCCCATCAAAGCATCTAGACGGTAAATCGTCTTTGACCAACCTACGCCGCTCAGTACTTTCAGTACTATGATTTTTCGTTTAAAATAAAGTTCTGTAAGCTGTACGCATGGCTCCGCCTTCAGTCTATATAGCTCCGCCCCTACTGTGGATATTGTCGTCAAAATCTACCACAGGAAATCGCACGAAGACATCACAAAACAAAATCGGAGTGTGGGTGTGATGGAGGCCGCATACCACCGGACTTCATAGAAAGGGATTTGCTACGGTCACAGACGTAATTTGTTATTAGGTCTGTACCTCGGTTCCTTACATGTGTTGAAAATGACGGAAAACACAATGTGCCTCGGTTGGGCTGGCTACGGGACTGCCATTTTACGCCCAACCGTATTCACGAGGTCCGCCCCCTTTCCTCATTCGCAACATCTCGGTAACATTGCTTTGCGAAGAAAGACGGGGCTGGCCGTGTTTCACGGTTGCCCTTTCCTAGGACCGCCCTTGACTGTAAAGCTTGCCCTGGAAAACTGTGTGTGAAGGGACGCCAACGATGCTTCACGTATTCTTATATCTTGCATAATTATGTAAGTCTCAAGATACAATAGTTCGCATTTTTAAATTTCAAACTGAAAGTAGCGATTTGACCTTTAGCTAGAAGGTGGCTTTTGATTGGATAATGATAACGGAAGTATCGACAACATAGGCCAATCATCTTACTCGGCTCATTTCTATGCTGACCTACTTCCAAGAAATCATAACACATTTTTTGGAAAAGAAGTAAATACATTTTTCAACTGTTTTCTGCAAGCGAAAAAAAGATCTGTCAACTATTTCGACATATTTGGTAAGTATTTCACTCATTTTCAAGTAAACCAGACTGTCAGTGTTTGCTGCACCCTAAAAATGCACGAAATGGTCAAATAACCATTGCAAAATTCACCCCACCCACTCATGTTACGTAGTTATTCAATGTAAACTGAAGTACTATTTGTTTTTCTTTTATTTATTTATATATTATAAATATAGTCTGTTTGTGACGATAACAGTTTTGAAAAATAAAAACAACACTTCATTACGTGCTTGTCATCATGGAAATTTCAGTTGTGTAGCTATGACACAGTTTTGGAAATGTCAACATTTCACAGAAAGCCTAATATCTAACAGTGGTTTTCCCACTAAATCTAAAAAAAAATACAACCTAGTCAACAATTGCTTTCCATGAATAGCCCTTCCTCTTTTATGTCTTGACACCAGGACATTATGCAATGCTGTTTAACTAGGCTGGATCTTTTTATTAATATACATGTGCAGCTGCATGTCTGCACAGTTAGTAGGCAGTTAGTAGAAGTAAGACAGCTCAGTCATAATGAGTGAGCATATGTTTGACCCAGAATCTGGAGATTCGTGGGTATGAAACCTCACTGATGCCACTGGGATTTTTTGTTGTGCCCTTAGACAAGACATTTACCGTCACCTTATCTGTCAGATGAGGACATAATTAGGGTAGACTAGTCCCATGTGTTGAAGACCGTAAAACCACTCACATACCGTCCCAGATGTCAGACCGTAAAACCGCTCACATACGTCCCAGATTGAAAATCTCAGCATGGTTATCTCTTAATTAAACAGTTGAATCACTGATGGAACTATTCCAACAACAATGTTTTCAAATTTAGCAAAAATCGTTGACATGCTTTACTCACTTCCTCACTGTAAAGGTAAATTTATCCAGCTTCAGTTTTACAGGTCTGCCAATTTTTCGGATTTATAAGTTTCCAGATTAATGACAACAATCTTCGGGTTTTCAAATAAAACCTTTTTTAAAAAAAGTTTGAGTTAACAGCTATGTTTTCACTTGGGATGCAAATTAAAAGGGATCTGATCATAAGTATGCCAAACACTTGTCATTCACTAGACGACTGCTTCACTGCACATGTCCGATTGGAGAAATGAATGCTCCTGCATAATCATGTTCCATTTTATACAGGTTAAACTTTTATTTCTCACTTTAATAGTACCTGTCGATGATTGCAAGTAATAAAAGCCATATTAGAATAGTGATTGTGTGTTTGTTATGTACTCAATTATTAGTAATGACAAGAGAATACATTAAACACACGATTTTAATTTCACACAATGCAAACGAAAGTAGCACAATGTAGCAAAAATTGTTTTAAATTCTGATCAACTCGATACCAGTATTTAAACAAATATATATATACTAAGCAAAAATAAAAAGTATCCACTTTGTTTTCCTGCAAAATCTGAGACTGTAAGAAGCTAAGAACTAAAAATTGTAGCATGATCTTCTTTTAATAACATCTTTCTTTGATGTTCACAGAAAATTTCATTGAAATATACCGAATTTTTAAAAGCTCATATCTCGTGTATTTTATACTCTCAAAAATGCGATGTTGCATGCTTCTGACGTAACGAACGACAAAACATCGAGCATATTTGGGATGTCGTGGAAGTCAGGATGACCTTATCCAAAATGTTCAGGACCTTGTAGCAGCACTTGTCCGCGAATGGAATGCGTTAGCTCCAGACTTAGTCAGTTGTTACGTCAGAAGTATATATTAAACACCAGTTTGCATTGGTTGTAAAACATAGATACGTGTTTATTTCTTGTTTAATGCTTCAGTAATGTAGGGATAGAGTTGAGAGGTTTTGACAGTTTTCGTCTTAGGATTTGTAAACTGGCATTTCCATCCATTGTTCTGCCACTTTCTTTCAGACCAATAACTTTAATATTTATAATCCGATCTTGTTGACACTATAGGACAATGTATAGGGCCTTAATATCTAGGCCAATTCGCACATATCATTCTAGAGTTTTGACCCTTCAGGGCTCGAATTTAGCACTTGCAAAATGCGAGTTGATTTAAGAAAATGTGAGCAGATATATTCAGCACTCGCACAAAACTGCAAGTGCACCTTTTCTGTACAAAATAAGCATAGGTGATCAAATAATGTAACAGGAAAATTAAAAAGTAGTTATATTTAGTTGTCTTTTCCAACACAATCTTATATACATGAGAAAGTTATGCACAGAAATGTCTTATTATTGTCTTATTATAAAGAGAAAGAATGCATTTTTGCGAGTTGAAAATATCTGCACTCGCAAAAAAAAGCAAATGGGTAAAAATGTTAAATTCTACCCCTGCCCTTTGATTTTTGAAAATTGAAGTTTTTTTGTGGTTTCTGCTCAATAACTTTTAACATTTTACAGGAATGTTGCTTTTGATGTCTAGTTGTATTTTTTTTTTGATTTTTTTTTGAATTTTTTATTGTCTTTATTTAAATAAAGGCCTATTATTAGATTCATAAAATAGGAAAAATATAGCATTTTGTAAAAATTCCAACAAAGTTAAAAAAAATTAAGCATAATGGTACGGTTCCAAAAACCAATATTAAATCTCAATGTGCATGGTGACCTATAAATTTAATTGCACATTATTCTCTTTATTTAGAACATAACAAAAAAGGAAAATATTCCATTTCTATATAATTTCATACAAAACTTGGCCTTTTAGCATAGGGGTAGGGTTTCAAAATTGTTTCTAAACAAATTACTCTTAAAAAAAACACTGGTATTCAGCATGCACAGTGCTGTAGCATATTAACATTTTCTTGAAAAAGAGTTGTGAAAAAAGTACTACAATTCTAAAAGACCTGCTTAAAAATATTTGCAAGTAGAAGCAAGTTAATCCATTGTTTAAGACAGCATGCTAAGATTTTCATCACATGGTTTAAAATATTAAAATTTAAAATCTCTGGATTTTGTGTTCAGAACTTTTGGCAGCCCTGATTCTACCTGTTCATTTATTTGTGTAACATTGAGGTTCAGTTGTTACCTGTGATTAAAAGTTGTATTTAATAGATAAAGATTTTAATTTCTTGGAAAGTTTCTTTCTTTCTTGTTCTTAATGGTATTCAGGACACTCCCTGATGCATATTAACCAATCATAGCCATTGATTTTAAACATAAGGACAGCACTTCCGGTGAATATGTACAGTGACACAGAATGATTTTACGGTTAATTCAGTTTGAATATTTTTGTGTTTTTTTACTAATTTTGAACATTCATGGATAGTTATTAAATGTTTATATATTATTTTATGTGGTATCAACAGAAGCCTGGATTTACAGAGGGATATAGTTTGGAAATATTAAGATCTAATTTCTTTGGATGGGGCATTGAGTTTTAAGTGTACTCAATCAGATTCCAATCAAGTGTTTGTGTTCCTTGAAGACATGGATTGACAGAATCAGAAAGTATTTCTCAGCGAGTTACTATAAATGATGTATGAGACACTCAGGTACTCGATTCTCATAATAGTCAATATAAAATAAATACCCGATGAACAGGTATTTATTTTTAGACGGTTTCAAAATCTCTTTTTACTAAAGTGTTAGGCGAATATCCTGTACTATAGCTAGCAGCTGCGAGAATCATAGCTCTTATGGTCCTACCATAGAGCTATGACGCGGTCATAGCATCTTACGGAAAATATAGGTAGGTGTGCAGCAGTTCTCCATCCACATTTAAACCCCACCCAGGGGTCGAATTTCACTCTTACGGACTCGCAAAATGCGAGTTGATTTTTCAGATTGCTACTGAAAATTTCGAGCACTTGCTTTTTTCTGCGAGTAGAAATAAATAGCACACACTTGATTGAATATCACCCAGGAAGACTGACAGAACCAACAAGTGGTCCGACGACATAATATGTAGTCAAACCTCTCTTCTGTTTCACATGATTATTTGCGTAACTTCATTGTCAAACGAAAATAAGTAAATGCAGTCTGTATCAGATTGACGCTTATCCAGTAAACAAGACTAGTGCAAGCGTCTATACGTAATGAATCGATATCAACTTCCGGTAAGATAACTCGGGACTTTACTCAATTATCATGACAGAATCGTCTGCTCGCAAAATCACTTTGTTTAATGACGAGATGGAGTCGAGCGAACACGGAGAAAATAGTATGAAAGTTACAACGACGGCACCGAGAGAAACAGTAGCCGTCACTAAAACAGTATTGCGATGGGAGAGAGAACTCAATATTACGCTGGGAACGGTTATTAACAATAACGTCTGCACGGAGATACGGTGCGAGTGTTGCTGTGTCCACGCAAGCGACCGCCAATCATCAGTACATAAATTCGATATTACATATTGTTAATTAATGTGTTATTCAACAGAATTTACATCCCGATATTACTTGAATAAAAATGCTAGTGAGAACCGATTTTGGCTAGTAGATTTTTTAGTCTCTGGATATTTTTAGCTTGTGGCTAAATTTGTGAAAATCGACCCCTGCCCACCCCCCACACCCACCCATCCAATTCATGTTCATTTTATCATTTTTTGTTCATGCTCATTAAAGGTCTTCATCATGACCCCTGTATTGTTTCAGGTGTTATCTCGCTCATATCACTAGAGCAGTGGCAGAAAACCAATAACGTGTCTCAAGAGTAAATGGAGTGTCTACAATAGAATTTGCAGCAACTCTGCAGTTCAGGGTGAGAAGGTTCTAGACCCGTTCTCCATATTTTATCTCGATGTACATGAGGATGAGCCTGTTAAGCGCCATATAACCTTTCATGTGTTGGTGCGCCTTAAAACCCCATTCAATTCCATCCACACTTTATGATTAGGTTTCTGAAAACATCACTCAATGCCTGCATAAATAACCACCATATTTCAATTGACTTAGCCTTAAATACCACATGTCCATGCATAAAGCCCAGAGAAGGAAATCTGATAGACATAGTAATTTTTTGTAACGACTATATTTTCAGACGTGTTGTTCTTGAGTCAGTTTTCTTCTTGAAATATCTCACTCTCGTCTAAAATCTCCATCCATATTTGGAAACTTAGTTTTATGCATTGAGGTGTGGTAGGTTTAAATCAATTGAAATACAGTGTTCCTTTTAATATGCAGGCATTACAGTCATGATCTCTTTTAAAATCTTGCTGGAAAAAGTGTCGTGGTGGAAATGCAGTCGTGGAAATGCAGTCGTGCCACATACCTATCTATATTTGCTATAGGCCACATCATAAACCATAAGAGCTATGATTGTCACAGCTACTGTACTAGATGTTTAAGGTGTTGCGTTAAACGCCATGTACACTTGAACGATAGAAAATCAAATAAATCTCAATGCTTTGTGTAGACCTGTTAAGGCTAATTGCCAGATTTATACATTTTGTTTCTCAGTTTTCACAAAATGTCAAGATTCAAATAAGAACTTTTGCCCTCATTGGACCAGGAATCTTTATGTAAGGGATCGTCGCTGGTTCTACCCAGGTGCGTGCCCATGCACGAAAATCGCCTGGAGGGGCACTAAGGGTCTTCCTGCACTTCAAATACAATTCCAATTTATCTAGCTTTGCCCCAGGATAGGTTCCAATACAGGGGACTGCCTGTTTTATGTCCCTGTTTTACAGTCAAGGCAGGCTAAGGAATTATGTGCCATCTGCTGGAGACTGAAGTCTTTCTTCTGAGCATAATGTATTAATGAAAAGAACCCCCCCCCCCCCCCCCCCCACCCCCACCCCCCCACCCCCCACACACACACAAACATATACTCCCACACACCCAACCCCACACAAAAGAGAAAAAACATGCAATTTCTTTTTGTCTAATTATATGTTTAGGAGCTATTTTTTACAGTTAAACTTTTAAACGGACATATTTGTCCGTAACTTTTAGCTTATAAAACACACACTAATTACGTTAACAAACATTACACACTAAACAATAGTAATTAAATGCAATATTGTTTAACGGAATTCAATGGCGGTACAAAAAAAGAACTACCGCTTTGTGAGTTTGAACTCGCAGCACAAACTAAAATTACACTCACGGGTAATAATAGTGAGCGCGCGATAGTCGATGTCGCTTCTGACTGAGCTGAGCTGAGCGGGCTATATATTATGCAATACATACTATGTAGAATACCGAATGTGCTAATGGAAGTCAAGTGATCAGCAGAAAAGGTAAATAATGTGGGTCCCACATTATTAAATAATATTAATTAAATGCAAGATTGTTGGCACATTATTAAATAATGTGGGTCCCACATTATTTACAAATAATAATTAAAAAAATATTTTAAATTCACAAATGTATTATTACAGACTTCTTTGTGTCTATGCTCAAGTTTTCATGTATACATTTCACTGAATAAAAGTCAGACAGTTATTTGGTTATGCTCAATATCTGCTTACTTACAGACAGTGTCTCTTTAAACAATAAGTTCATTCAGTAGTCAGTTAGATTAGTATCTCAGATGTGCACTACACAAGTCAACAAATGTACAGATAACAATGAGGTTATGTACATGTTTCCTTCTTTCTCGCCTTTTACAAAGTCTAATAGGCTGTTGCACAAAAGCAAAAATTTTATGTTGTTTCAAACAATATAGACTACAATTACATAAGGTACTAAGATGAGTTATAAATATCAGTCAGGGGCGTAAGCTGTTAAGTAATTTTCAAGAACAAATTTATTGCCGGAGTCTCAAGGCTCACCTTGCCATGAGTGTTGGACTGTAGATCAACGTCATTTTACTGTTCATAAAACAACTGTATTTTAGTCAGAATACCGGGACGCAGTCAAATTGGTATACAGGCATTTTATCGGTCTTCTACTACTTGAATTACGTATCAATTTCAGGGATACAGTCTTTCTCAGCATATGAATACATCTGGTTTCAAATCGGTAATGTCACTGACCATTGATTGATGTTAAACTTTATTAAATGGACAAACGGCAATCTTGATTTTTAAAAGCTTGTGGCGCCCCACTAGTTTTTCAACATAACTCTGCATTTGTTCAATAATTAATATCAATTATAAGAATAATATAAAGGAAGTTGTGTTTGAATATTACTAACTGTTTGTGTGTACAACTATAGATGTGTGTATTTCTTTTTGGTGCTCTCTGATTTTAAAATAAGCAACACCTCTTCAATCATTAAACAGAGTTGATGCAACTTTAACTGAAGCATCGTCTAAAGAGTTTGAATAGATCTGCTCCAATGCTACTTATTCTCATGAACTACTCAGATTTTAATAATAAAATACATCTAACATTACACCCTTTCTTCTAATGTAAATTTACATTGCTAAACACTGAGATTACCTTTACAGACGCTAATCTTTTAATCCAATTGCTATTATATTATCATTAAAGGGAATGTAGCGCAAAAGCCAATCCATCTTTATTATTGAAAGTTCAGAAAAAAATGAATAAGTGTGAAAGAATTTTCAAAATCGGATGATAACCAAAGAAGATATGATCATTTGAAGGTTCTGTTGAAACGGATATGGAAGCCGCCATTTTGAGAGCTATGACATCACAGTTCTAATGACCATAAATGGAATATTTATAAATGTGAACATTTATTGATTTATAGGGGAAAAAATGACAGCAACTGTATGAAAATATATATAATGCTTTATATGACCAGTAATGTATTTTGCATTCATTGCAATGATTTTCTTTGCTTTAAATGCTATTTATCAATATTCCATTTATGGTAATTTGGAACTATGACATCATAGTTCTAAAATGGCGGCCCCCATATCCGTTTTAGAACAACCTTCAAGTGGTCATATCTTTTGTGTTTATCATCCGATTTTGATAATTCTTTCACCGTTTTCCATTTTTTTTCAGAACTCTCAATAATACAGCTTGTTTGGTTGTGGTGCTACATTTCCTTTAAGTTGTACTCAATTCACCAATACTTCATATTCTAACTTTGATAATTCACCAATACTTCATATTCTAACTTTGATAATTCACCAATACTTCATATTCTAACTTTGATAATTCACCAATACTTCATATTCTAACTATGATATTTTCCCAATTCCTCATATTCTAATCACATTCTATTTAGTGATCCATTACACATACTATTTCAGATGTCTGTCATATTCAAATTATAACATTATACAACACAGATGCCAAAATTAAAAACACGTTCATTTTGTCTCATGATGACTAGTTTATCTAGTGCTCAAATCTTTCATGATAAATGTGTTGTTGACAATTACAAATTATTTTTTTCTAACATCTACACACTGTTCGTTTATTTTTTATCATATTCATTCCCCTTGTTACTGTTCTGACCGGCTTGTGATACTTTGTATGTGGTACTCTGTCAAGCAAATATGATAAAGGTACCAGTGTGGTACTCTGGCAAGCCAGAATGATTAAGGGTACCAGTGTGGTACTCTGGCAAGCCAGAATTATTAAGGTACCAGTGTGGTACTCTGGCAAGAAAAATGATTAAGGTACCAGTGTGGTACTCTGGCAAGCCAGAATGATTAAGGGTACCAGTGTGGTAATCTGGCAAGCCATAATGATTAAGGGTACCAGTGTGGTACTCTGGCAAGCCAGAATGATTAAGGGTACCAGTGTGTTACTCTGGCAAGCCAGAATGATTAAAGGTACCATTTTGGTACTCTGGCAATCCAGAATGATTAAGGGTACCAGTGTGGTACTCTGGCAATCCAGAATGATTAAGGGTACCAGTGTGGTACTCTGGCAATCCAGAATGATTAAGGGTACCAGTGTGGTACTCTGGTCATTTGTATTACAAGGTGAGCAAGGTGTTTTCTTGTTTCCCCTTTGACACAGAGTAAGAGTTCATTTAAAATAACTTATTTAGGATACTTTCCTGAAAAATGATTTCGTCTGAATAAAACTAGTTGCTGCAGTAATAGAAGCCCGTTCAGAAAACTTGACCATCTAATTGAATAATGATGGCACCATTTGGTATGATTGCCCTGAGAGTCAGTTAAATACCAATTTTGTTATGTAACATGTTTAAGAGCTTGTGTAAAAGATTTCTAAACATTGTGTAAAGGAAATAATGGCAAATTAATAAAACCAGGGAAAAGTATCATATGTTACAGGAAAATTGTGGTTTTGATAGAAAAAATATTTTAAAATGATCAAAATGAATGCATATACATATCTAAAACTTGTTGCAGTTATTTTGAAGAAAGAAAACACACACCTAAAACTGTTAATAACCTTTAAACAAGTTATTTCAAAAATAACTTAAACCAGTTACACCTTTGACTGTGTATATATCACATACATTAAGTTTAGATTTTACTAAGAATCTTTGTTAAAATCGTGACAAACAAAAGTGAATGCAATATTAAACATGCGATGCGAGTGTTCTTGCACAACAGTTTCAGTGTTTCAGACAACAATGCATTAACATGTCTTCTGTTGGGAATATATTTTAAATATAGATGTTGTTTCCAGTGAAAATAAAACAATTGAGTAATAGATGTTGTTGGCCAAGTGATCACATCCTGGTAAATAACTGACACTACTTAAACTGGCAATGAGTTTGAATGAAAATAAAGCAGCTGAGTTCAGCGACACGGATAGTGATAATACCACTGAGTGGACAGAAAGTTATGAATCCCGTGACGGCAAGCCAGTAAAATCCAGCGGAAAGAGGATAAAATCAGGTAGAAGAAAACCGAGTGTGAATTCACCAGGAGATCATAGAAGTTTGGAGCTTAAGCTTAAAACTTCCTGTGAAATTTCATCAACAAGTGCTGCTGATATCAATAAACGGAGCTTAAGAGCAACTGGCAGATCAAATCGCAGGTTATCAGGCGATAAAGGTAAAGCACCGCAAAAATCTTCAATGGATAATAAAATGGATTTTGACGGACTTCATGAAGAGACCTGTGGAAGGTCACCAGTGATGTCATCACCCTGTGGGGCCTACATGAGCCAACCTCCATCCTACCCACAGGGCGGGGAACCAAACAGAGGTCAGGGTTGGGGCTATAGTCAGCAGTTTGACGGTAACCCAGCATTAATGCAGCAGAGGCATATGGTAGTCTACAACAGAGGTAATTCAAATGCTTCTGGTACGTGGACTAGGGATGGTCCTTCAACTCCAAGCCCCACCCACACTGGAGGTGCGACTGGTTTTCAGTCATTCATGACAAAGTCGGAATTTAACCACGGCTCAGATGACACCAAGGGTGCCTGTAGCAGGCTATTAAAACAAGAGGTATTCCTATAATATTTTTACTGTTAAACAGATCCTCTTATATCATATAATATATGTGTGATTGATTAAATATTAGTCAAAATTCCCACCAAAGAATATGATAATACTATTCTCATTGTTTTGTTTATTTAACTGTAAAATAACAAAATAACGAGTGTAAATAGTCTGCTGATTGCATGAACATATTTTAAGGCTTTCAAGTCGATGTGTTTTCTTAGGAATAAGTTATAACACTTACACAACTGGGTATATAGGATTTTGTTAAGTACTTCGAATTTGTGCAGCTTCCAATGTTCTTATTCTAAAACATGCCAGCTAAAATTATTTTGAGATCATGTTTTACTAGCATTACCACTACAAATGCGTTTGCAAAATATTTAATATTAAAGCTGAATTAACACTCAAAAGATGTAACAATTTAAACAAAAAATAAATGTTTTACAACCTAATGGGTCAAACCAAAATACTAACCACAAAGCTATTCTAAAAATTATTTGAAATAAGAAAATTAGTTAAGATACAAAAGTGAGTAATTAGGAATTTTGTTCAGTATATAGTAAAACTGTTTATTCAAACATAAATCTATTAAGCTGGCACACAGACGTCTTGAAGTATTTTCAGGTTAAATGCTCCAAAATCATGTGCTATCATCAATATATTGATTACCCTTCAAGTATCCACAAAAGAACTGAAATCTAGCAAGTCTACATGATACCCTAATACTAACATAAATATACACATTCATGCATTTGATATTTTATGGGTAGCAGTTTTCAGGTCAGCTTGGTGGACAATTTTTAGCTCTACTGGCCAAGGGCCAGCAGAGCTTATGGGATCGTGTGTTGTCCGTCTTCCGTCGTCCGTCCGTCCGTCCGTTAACTTTTTGCTTGTGTACACTCTAGAGGCCACATTTCTGATGCAATCATCATGAAACTTTGTCAGAATGTTTGTCTCAATGAAATCTCGGTCAAGTTCGAAAATGGGTCATGTGGGGTTAAAAACTAGGTCACTAGGTCAAATATTGGAAAAACCTTGTGTACACTCTAAAGGCCATATTTTTGACCCGAGCTTGATGCAACTTTGTCAGAATGTTTGTCTTTATTATATCTTGGTCAAGTTTGAAAATGGGTCACATGGGGTTAAAAACTAGGTCACTAGGCCAAATACTTGAAAAACCTTGTGTACACTCTAGAAGCCGTATTTCTGACCCAATCTTGATGAAACTTTGTCAAAATGTTTGTCTTAATTATATCTTGGTCAAGTTCAAAAATGGGTCACATGGTTTAAAAACTAGGTCACTAGGTCAAACTTTGGAAAAACCTTGTGTACACTCTAGAGGCCATATTTTTGACCCGATCTTGATGAAACTTTGTCAGAATGTTTGTCTCAATGAAATCTCGGTCATGTTCAAAAATGGGTCATGTGGGGTCAAACACTAGGTCACTAGGTCAAATACTTGAAAAAACTTGTGTACACTCTAGAGGTCATATTTGTTACCCAATCTTGATGAAATTTTGTCAAATTGTTTATCTTAATTATATCTTGATCAAGTTCGGAAATGGGTCACATGAAGTTAAAAACTAGGTCACTAGGTCAAATATTGGAAAAACCTTGTGTACACTCTAGAGGCCATATTTTTGACCCGAGCTTGATGCAACTTTGTCAGAATGTTTGTCTTAATTATATCTTGGTCAAGTTTGAAAATGGGTCACATGGGGTTAAAAACTAGGTCACTAGGTCAAATATTGGAAAAACCTTGTGTACACTCTAGAAGCCGTATTTCTGACCCAATCTTGATGAAACTTTGTCAAAATGTTTGTCTTAATTATATCTTGGTCAAGTTCAAAAATGGGTCACATGGTGTTAAAAACTAGGTCACTAGGTCAAACTTTGGAAAAAACGTGTGTACACTCTAGAGGCCATATTTTTGACTCGATCTTGATGCAATTTTGTCAGAATATTTGTCTCAATTATAGCTTGCTAAAGTTCGAAAATCGGTCACACAGAGTCAAAAACTAGGTCACTAGGTCAAATACTTGAAAAACCTTGTGTAAACTCTAGAGGCCATATTTCTGACCCGATCTTGATGAAACTTTGTCGAAATGTTGTCTTAATTATATTTTGGTCAAGTTCGAAAATGGGTCCCATGAGGTCAAAAACTAGGTCACTAGGTCAAATACTTGAAAAACCTTGTGTACACTCTAGACGCCATATTTTTGACCAGATCTTGATGAAACTTTCTTAGATTGTTTATCTGAATTATATCTTGATCAAGTTTCGAATAGGGTCACATGGGATCAAAAAACTATGTCACTAGGTCAATATTGGAATTTGCTTGTGGGCACTCCAGAGGCCACAATTTTGACCTGATCATGACCAGCCCTTAAAACCTGCCCTTTATCGATTATAATGGAAAATTGATTGAATAATACCAACATTGCCGATAATCCTCTTGGGTTACAATTCCTAGCTAACCTTAGCACAATACCTGCACTGAACTCAGGTGAGCGATTCAGGGCCATTATGGCCCTCTTGTTTTTAGCTCTACTGGCCAAGGGCCAGCAGAGCTTATGGGATGGTGTGTTGTCCGTCTTCCGTCATTTGTCGTCCGTTAACTTTTCTTGTGTACATTCTAGAGGCCACATTTCTGATGCAATCATCATGAAACTTTGTCAGAATGTTTGTCTCAATGAAATCTCGGTCAAGTTCAAAAATGGGTCATGTGGGGCCCAAAACTAGGTCACTAGGTCAAATACTTGAAAAAACTTGTGTACACTCTAGAGGTCATATTTGTTACCCAATCTTGATGAAACTTTGTCAAATTGTTTATCTTAATTATATCTTGATCAAGTTCGGAAATGGGTCACATGAAGTTAAAAACTAGGTCACTAGGTCAAATATTGGAAAAACCTTGTGTACACTCTAGAGGCCATATTTTTGACCCGAGCTTGATGCAACTTTGTCAGAATGTTTGTCTTAATTATATTTTGGTCAAGTTTGAAAATGGTTCACATGGGGTTAAAAAGTAGGTCACAAGGTCAAATACTTGAAAAACCTTGTGTACACTCTAGAAGCCATATTTCTGACCCAATCTTGATGAAACTTTGTCAAAATGTTTGTCTTAATTATATCTTGCTCAAGTTCAAAAATGGGTCACATGAAGTTAAAAACTAGGTCACTAAGTCAAACTTTGGAAAAACCATGTGTACACTCTAGAGGCCATATTTTTGACCCGATCTTGATGCAATTTTGTCATAATATTTGTCTCAATTATAGCTTGCTAAAGTTCGAAAATGGGTCACACAGGGTCAAAAACTAGGTCACTAGGTCAAATACTTGAAAAACCTTGTGTACACTCTAGACGCCATATTTTTTTTCATTCGATCTTTACCAAACTACCAGATTGTTAATGTCAATAACAGCTCGGTAAAGTGTTGTTGTTTTTTTAAGTTTTTTTTTATTATCTCTACTGGCCAAGTTCGAAAACCAGCCAGATCGGACCAGTAACGGCGGAGTTATGGCTCTTGATTTAGTTAAAAATGCTATATTCTGCCTCTTTAAGACGATAGTCACTCACTTCATTGATGTTATAAGAGCCATATTAGCCAGTAGAGCGTCCACAGGCCCTCTTGGGCCTCTTGTTTGTTATGTTTTTAAGTAACTAACAAGAAGGTGTAATTCATATCTTATTACAAAACTATACCAGTTCAATACACAACTATCGGTCACAGCAGTGAGGAAGTAAGAACATATATTCAGTGACATTTGTAAGATAAAATCAATTAAAATTATCACTATACTTGTTCTTTCTCACATCATGATTAATTAAGGTTACTGTTGTTATACTCTGGCAAGCGAGAATGATTAAGGTTACCATTGTGGTACTCTGGCAAGCAAAAATGATTAAGGTACCAGTGTGGTACTTTGGCAAGCCAGAATGATTACGGGTACCAGTGTGGTACTCTGGCAAGCCAGAATTATTAAGGTACCAGTGTGGTACTCTGGCAAGAAAATGTTTAAGGTACCTGTGTGGTACTCTGGCAAGCCAGAATGATAAAGGGTACCAGTGTGGTACTCTGGCAAGCCAGAATGATTAAAGGTACCATTTTGGTACTCGGGCAATCCAGAATGATTAAGGTACCAGTGTGGTACTCTGGTCAGCCAGAATGATTAAAGGTACCCGCATGGTATTCTGGCAAGCCAGAATGATTAAGGGTACCTGTGTGGTACTCTGGCAAGCCAGACTGATTAAGGGTACCAGTGTGGTACTCTGGCAAGCCAGAATGATTTAGGGTACCAGTGTGGTACTCTGGCAAGCCAGCATGATTAAGGGTACCATTGTGGTACTCTGGCAAGCCAGAATTATTATGGCAAGCCAGAATGATCAAAGGTACCAGTGTGGTACTCTGGCAAGCAAGAATGATTAAGGGTACTATTGTGGTACTCTGGCAAGCCAGAATGATTAACGTTACCATTGTGGTACTCTGCAAGCCAGAATGATTAAGGGTATCATTTTGGTACTCTGGCAAGCCAAAATGATTGAGGGTACCAGTGTTGTACTCTGGCAAGCCAGAATGATTAAGGGTATCATGATGGTACTCTGGCAAGCCAGACTGATTAAGGATATCAGTGTGGTAAGCCAGAGTAATTAAGGGTTTCATTGTGGTACTCTGGCAAGCCAGAATGATTAAGGGTATCATTGTGGTACTCTGGTAAGCCAGAATGATTAAGGGTACCAGTATGGTACTCTGGCAAGCCAGAATGAATAAGGATACCATTGTAGTACTCTGGCAATCCCGAATGATTAATGGTACTCTGGCAAGCCAGAATTATTAAGGGTACCAGTGTGTTAATCTGGCAAGCCATAATGATTAAGGGTACCAGTGTGGTATTCTGGTAAGCCAGAATAATTAGGGATACCATTGTGATACTCTGGCAAGCCAGAATGATTAGGGGTACCAGTGTGGTACTCTGGCAAGCCAGAATGATTAAGGGTACCGGTGTGTTACTCTGACAAGCTAGAATTATTAAAGGTATCAGTGTGGTACTCTGGCAAGCCAGAATGATTAAGGGTACCGGTGTGATACTCTGGCAAGCCAGAATTATTAAGGGTACCAGTGTGTTACTCTGGCAAGCCAGAATGATTAAGAGTACCAGTGTGGTACTCTGGCAAGCCAGAATTATTTGGGTACCAATGTGGTACTCAGGCAAGCAAAAATGATAAAGGTACCAGTGAGGTACTCTGGCAAGTCAAAATGATTAAGGGTACCATTGTGGTACTCTGGCAAGCCAGAATGATTAAGGGTACCAGTATGGTACTCTGGCAAGCCAGAATGAATAATGTTACCATTGTGGTACTCTGGCAAGCCAAAACGATTAATGGTACTCTGGCAAGCCAGAATGATTAAGGGAACCAGTGTGTTACTCTGGCAAGTCAGAATAATTAGGGGTACCATTGTGGTACTCTGGCAAGCCATAATGATTAAGGGTACCAGTGTGGTATTCTGGCAAGTCAGAATAATTAGGGGTACCATTGTGGTATTCTTGCAAGCCAGAATGATTAAGGGTACCAGTGTGGTACCCTGGCAAGCCAGAATGATTAAGAGTACTAATGTGGTATTCTGGAAAACAGAATGATTAAGGGTACCAGTGTGTTACTCTGGCAAGCCAGAATTATTAAGGGTGCCAATGTGGTACTCTGGCAAGCCAGAATGATTAAGGGTACTGGTGTGGTACTCTGGCAAGCCATAATTATTAAGGGTACCAGTGTGTTACTCTGATAAGCCAGAATGATTAAGGGTACCATTGTGGTAGTCTGGCAAGCCAGAATGATTAAGTGTACCATTGTGGTCATCTGGCAAGCCAGAATGATTAAGAGTACCAGTGTGATACTCTGGCAAGCCAGGATGATTAAGGGTACCAGTGTGATATTCTGGAAAGCCAGAATGATTAAGGGTACCAGTGTGGTATTCTGGCAAGCCAGAATGATTAAGGGTACCCTTATGGTACTCTGCAAGCCAAAATGATTAAGGATACCAGTGTGGTATTCTGGCAAGCCAGAATGATTAAGGGTACCGGTGTGATACTCTGGCAAGCCAGAATTATTAAGGGTACTAGTGTGTTACTCTGGCAAGCCAGAATGATTAAGGGTACCAGTGTGGTACTCTGGCAAGCCAGAATTATTTGGGTACCAATGTGGTACTCAGGCAAGCAAAATGATTAAGGTACCAGTGTGGTACTCTGGCAAGTCAAAATGATTAAGGGTACCATTGTGGTACTCTGGCAAGCCAGAATGATTAAGGGTACCAGTATGGTACTCTGGCAAGCTAGAATGAATAATGTTACCATTGTGGTACTCTGGCAAGCCAAAATGATTAAGGGTACCAGTGTGTTACTCTGGCAAGTCAGAATAATTAGGGGTACCATTGTGGTACTCTGCAAGCCAAAATGATTAAGGATACCAGTGTGGTATTCTGGCAAGCCAAAATGATTAAGGGTACCGGTGTGATACTCTGGCAAGCCAGAATTATTAAGGGTACTAGTGTGTTACTCTGGCAAGCCAGAATGATTAAGGGTACCAGTGTGGTACTCTGGCAAGCCAGAATTATTTGGGTACCAATGTGGTACTCAGGCAAGCAAAATGATTAAGGTACCAGTGTGGTACTCTGGCAAGTCAAAATGATTAAGGGTACCATTGTGGTACTCTGGCAAGCCAGAATGATTAAGGGTACCAGTATGGTACTCTGGCAAGCTAGAATGAATAATGTTACCATTGTGGTACTCTGGCAAGCCAAAATGATTAAGGGTACCAGTGTGTTACTCTGGCAAGTCAGAATAATTAGGGGTACCATTGTGGTACTCTGGCAAGCCATAATGATTAAGGGTACCAGTGTGGTACCCTGGCAAGCCAGAATTATTAAGAGTACTAATGTGGTATTCTGGAAAACAGAATGATTAAGGGTACCAGTGTGTTACTCTGGCAAGCCAGAATTATTAAGGGTGCCAATGTGGTACTCTGGCAAGCCAGAATGATTAAGGGTACTGGTGTGGTACTCTGGAAAGCCATAATTATTAAGGGTACCAGTGTGTTACTCTGACAAGCCAGAATGATTAAGGGTACCATTGTGGTAGTCTGGCAAGCCAGAATGATTAAGTGTACCATTGTGGTCATCTGGCAAGCCAGAATGATTAAGAGTACCAGTGTGATACTCTGGCAAGCCAGGATGATTAAGGGTACCAGTGTGATATTCTGGAAAGCCAGAATGATTAAGGGTACCAGTGTGGTATTCTGGCAAGCCAGAATGATTAAGGGTACCCTTATGGTACTCTGCAAGCCAAAATGATTAAGGATACCAGTGTGGTATTCTGGCAAGCCAGAATGATTAAGGGTACCGGTGTGATACTCTGGCAAGCCAGAATTATTAAGGGTACTAGTGTGTTACTCTGGCAAGCCAGAATGATTAAGGGTACCAGTGTGGTACTCTGGCAAGCCAGAATTATTTGGGTACCAAGGTGGTACTCAGGCAAGCAAAATGATTAAGGTACCAGTGTGGTACTCTGGCAAGTCAAAATGATTAAAGGTACCATTGTGGTACTCTGGCAAGCCAGAATGATTAAGGGTACCAGTATGGTACTCTGGCAAGCTAGAATGAATAATGTTACCATTGTGGTACTCTGGCAAGCCAAAATGATTAAGGGTACCAGTGTGTTACTCTGGCAAGTCAGAATAATTAGGGGTACCATTGTGGTACTCTGGCAAGCCATAATGATTAAGGGTACCAGTGTGGTATTCTGGCAAGTCAGAATAATTAGGGGTACCATTGTGGTACTCTTGCAAGCCAGAATGATTAAGGGTACCAGTGTGGTACCCTGGCAAGCCAGAATGATTAAGAGTACTAATGTGGTATTCTGGAAACCAGAATGATTAAGGGTACCAGTGTGTTACTCTGGCAAGCCAGAATTATTAAGGGTGCCAATGTGGTACTCTGGCAAGCCAGAATGATTAAGGGTACCGATGTGGTACTCTGGCAAGCCAGAATTATTAAGGGTACCAGTGTGTTAATCTGACAAGCCAGAATGATTAAGGGTACCATTGTGGTAGTCTGGCAAGCCAGAATGATTAAGTGTACCATTGTGGTCGTCTGGCAAGCCAGAATGATTAAGAGTACCAGTGTGATACTCTGGCAAGCCAGGATGATTAAGGGTACCAGTGTGATATTCTGGCAAGCCAGAATGATTAAGGGTACCAGTGTGGTTTTCTGGCAAGCCAGAATGATTAAGGGTACCAGTGTGGTATTCTGGCAAGCCATAATGATTAAGGGTACCAGTGTGATACTCTATTAAGCCATAATGATTAAGGGTACCAGTGTGGTACTCTGGCAAGCCAGAATGATTGTGTACTGGTGTGATACTCTGGCAAACCAGAATGATTAAGTGTACCAGTGTGGTATTCTGGCAAGCCAGAATGATTAAGGGTACCAGTGTGGTACTCTGGCAAGGCTTAATGAATAAGGGTACCATTGTGGTACTCTGGCAAGTGAGAATGATTAAAAATGCTGTCATGATAACACACAAAAAAATACTGTCTCCAAAACAATTCTGAACCACTAATGAATGAGTAGATATTTAACTACACCTCCTTACATTTAATAAATACTGACCTAATTAATTGTTCATACAATGCATGTATTAAATGTATTAAAACTGTCAGAGTGCTAAAGGATGTATAATGCTTGTTGTGAAATGGTGCATATTTATCTTGGTTTGTTTATAAATAGCATCATAATATGATGGAGTATGGTAGACTCTCAATAGCAAATACAAAGACTGAATTCCACAAGGTCACCGACAGTTCCCTGAAAAACTCACTGACTGGGTACAGTACCTAGAAAATGCACCTTTAGTATGCTCTTTGGTCACTTACAGCAAATGTTGAGTATTCTTTGCGTCCATTGTAAACCCAGATCAGCCTGAGAGTAATGGAATGGTCTTAATTCAAAGAAAGAACAGTCCATTATATATATGTAGTGGGTTAAAGGGTTAAGGGTCACCTACATTACTCTAGGTGTGCTCCCACTGACCCTCCAGCCCCTAATTTAAACTGCCAACCATACATATTTTTTATTTAAAAATCAAAAAAAAATCAAAAAAAATAAACTGAACTGTATTTTAAATTTTAGATAGAGAAATTACAAGTAAAGTTCAGCCAAATTTGACTAAAATATTTTTGTGACTTGAGCAACATGTTTTAAAAAAAAAATGGTTCTATCGAAATACAAAAGTTGTAACACAGTCTAGATTTGGAAGTGGTGGTATGCATTTTATAGCAATTCATACGTTTTTGTCTCGCGATAGTGGGTAGCGAGACGTATAGCAGTCACTTTTCGCATTTTAAATCGACTATATCTCAATAACCGCTGCTCAATCTTTTTTTTTTAACATTCTCAGATGATTGTTGGGTCAAGGGACATCACGTATTGTCAAAATTACCAAGGTCAAGGTCATATTTTGCTTATTTTCACCAAACTTAACCTTGGTTAGGTAACAACCTTGGTAAGGTAACATGCTTATTTTCGCCAAACTTAACCTTGGTTAGGTAACAACCTTGGTTAGGTAACAACCTCAGTTAACTTCATGTGATTGCCTGACTTTATTTCTTTGATACTTGGTCATATGTATTGGTGGCATTGGTGGACATGGCTGAGTGACAAAAAATGTCAAGGTCAAGGTCATGTTTTGCATTATAAATACCAAGGTCTAGGTCATGTTTTGCATTATTTACTGTAAACATCAGTTTGGTTAGGTAAGTTAACCTCAGTTAACTTTTTCTGAGAACTTTAATTTCTTTTTTTTATACTTGGTCATATGTATTGTTGGCATTGGTGGACTTCACTGAATGAGAAAAATTATGGTCACGGTCATATTTTGCGTTATTTCCCCCCAAACTTAACCTTGGTTGGACAACTTAACCTCAGTTAACTTTATGTGATTGTCTGGCTTTATATGTCTTTTGATACTTGGTCATATGTATTGTTGGCATTGGTGGACATCGCTGGACAACAAAAAATACCAAGTCGAAGGTCATATTTTGCATTATTTATCCCAAACTTAACCTTAGGTAACTTAACCTTGGTTAGGTAACTTAACCTAAGTTAACTTCATGTGATTGTCTCACTTTGTTTTTGATACTTGGTCATATGTATTGTTGGCATTAGTGGACATCGCTGACCGACAAAAAACCCCAAGGTCAAGGTCATATTTTGCATTATTTTCCTAAAACTACACCCTAGTTAAACCACTTAACCTCAGTAACTTAACTTTTGTAAGATGTATCATTAACTCGCTTTTGTTTGTTTGATACTTGGCCATATGAAGTGTTGTCTTTGGTGGACATCATTTAAGCATAAATTTAATCAAAATATTTCATATTCCGTTTGCCGTGGTGGGTGAGACACCCTCAGACCGAGGTCTTGTATAGTATTCATATTAGCAGTTCTTGTCATTATACAGCGAACCACTCAAGAATTATAATACAAACATGGTTGCACACGAAAAAAGTTATTTTAGTCATTTTCGCCACTTTGCCCAATTCAATGCCAATCGTTCATTTGTATGGGTCAAAATGACTTGACGAAAGTTTAACCATTTTAAAGTTTGTTTAGCCTTTGGTGACAGGCAAAGGCTAATGAATAGCCCAGTATATATGTTGTGCCAACTCACATCTGAGCATACTGTAGTTTGATGGGTACTTACATATTTAAAACTAAGTCTGGAAAATAAAAATATAAAAAATAAAACAAAAATATATCTGATTTGCAACCATGTTGGTCTCAGGGAGGTTTGTAACTTCAGTAAGGACTAATTCCTGAAATATTGTATTTGCAGACTGGTTGAACCCTTGGAACCTAGTGGTGCTAGGAACCATGGTTGGATCCTTGGAACTGGTTGTTGCTAGGGAGCCTGGTTGGACCCTGGGAACCTAGTGGTGCTAGGGAGTCTGGTTGGAACCTGGTTGTTGCCAGGGAGCCTGGTTGGACCCTGGGAACCTAGTGGTGCTAGGAAGCCTGGTTGGAACCTGGTTGTTGCCAGGGAGCATGGATGGACCCTGGGAACCTAGTGGTGCTAGGGAGCCTGGTTGGACTCTGGGAACCTGGTTGGTTCCAGGAAGCCTGGTTGGGCCCTGGGAACCTGGCTGTTGCTATGGAGCCTAGTTAGTGCCAGGAAGCCTGGTTGGTGCCAGGGAGCCTGGTTGGTTCCATAAAGCCTGGTTTGTGCTAGGGAGCCTGGTTGGACCCTGGGAACCAAGTTTATGCCAGGGAGCCTGGTTAGACCCTGGGAACCTAGTGGTGCTAGGAAGCTGGGTTGGACTCTGGGAACCTGGTTGGTTCCAGGAAGCCTGGTTGGGCCCTGGGAACCTGGCTGTTGCCATGGAGCCTAGTTAGTGCCAGAAGCCTGGTTGGTGCCAGGGAGCCTGGTTGGTCCATAAAGCCTGGTTTGTGCTAGGGAGACTGGTTGGACCCTGGGAACCAAGTTTATGCCAAAGAGCCTGGTTGCACCCTGGGAACCGGGTTGGTACCATGGAGTCTGGTTAGTGCCAGAGAGCCTGTTGGTGCCAGGGAGCCTGATTAGTGCCAGGAAGCACGGTTGGTGCCAGGGAGTCTGATTGGTGCCAGGGAGTCTGGTTGGTGCCAGGGAGTCTGGTTGGACCCTGGGAACCTGGTTTGTGCCAGGGACCTGGTTTAACCCTGAGAACCTGATTGGTTCCAGGAAGCCTGGTTGGTGCCAGGGAGCCTGTTTGGTGCCAGGGAGCTTAGTTGGATCCTGGGAGTCTGGTTGGTTCCAGGGAGCCCTGTTGGACCCTGGGAACCTGGTTGGTGCAAGGGAGCCCGGTTGGTGCAAGGGAGCCCGGTTGGTCCTAGGTAGGTATGTGACAGGAGCCTGGGAAGATGCGACATCAGTATAAGAAGGTATAGGACAAAAATAGGTGATAATTCATGAACTGTCCTCTCCTCTGTTTTTCAGACTGGATCCAGGGAGCTGTGTGACTACAGCATGTCACTGTGGGCGAGGACCCAGAAGTTGTCAGCTGAATCGCTCAGGCAGGTGCAGAGTGCCTATAGTGGCTGTCAATTTCCACTGGAAATAAGGCACTATTTTGCTCAATGGATTGAGGAACAGCCATGGTTAGTAAAAAGTAGAGATTATCCTTATTTTTTACAGTAGTTTCAGCTAGATATAAAAGTGCAGAATTGTTGATGCCCATTGACTTTTTCTAAAGTTTTGTCCCAAATTTATTTTTTTGCCAGATTTTGCCTAATTTGAAAATACCGGCATTGAATGCCCATTAGCTTATTAGTCATGAATAATGTTTATTCAAGTCTTATGTTTTGAGCTATGAATTTTAGCTTTTATAATAGCCCTGCTTTTACAAAATATACGCCTGCTTTCACAAAGTGAAATGGTGCTATATAGGAATCGCTTTGTCCATAACGTCGCATCAAATTTTTGTCCCGTCGCGTCCCGTAACACTTTTATTACTACCATTTCTCAAACAGTTTTAAATGGGTTGTTCCCAAACTTCATATACACATAACAACTGATGACCTTATATCCCTCTACATCACCCATTGTTGATCGCCTAATTTATTACAGAATTATGGCCTTTGTTTGACTTAGAATTTAAGCAGGGGTATTCATCACCTTCATTGATAGTTTAGTTGTTACTCCTCAGAACAAACTTGCATAATTTCATAAAAATATACAGGACCATGCAACTTCCTGCAAAATTAAAGATGCCTAAAATAAGAGATGATGTCGATACTGATGGGGATGGCTACAGGACTTACTTAAAACGTGGTCTCACCTAACATGTAGTTAGTCCTTACTGCAGTTTATATTGATGAGGTTTTTAATATGGCCACCAGTGGACATCTTTGTTTACATAGACTTATATCTGACAATTGCAAACTTAAAGGCTATTACACTGTTATTTTTCTTCCGATCTTAAAGGGACACTGTCCGTAACTTTTAGCTTATAAAACACACAATAATTATGTTTGCAAACATTACACACTAAACATTATTCAATATTTACTAATTAAAAGCAAGATTGTTTAACGGAATTCAATCGCGGTACAAAAAAAGAAAATCCACTTTGTGCATTTGAACTCGCAGCCCAAACTAAAATTACCTTTTCTTTACACTCGCAATAATAATAGTGTGCGTGAACGTAAAGTAGTCGGACACCGCTCCCGACTGAGCTAAGCGGGCTATACATATAACGCAATACATATTATGGTGAAAACCTAATGCGCTAATGGAAGTCACGTGATCGCAGAAAAGGTAAATATTGTGGGTCCCACTTTATTTACATATAATAATTAAAACTTCTTTTTTTTTCAAACTCACGAATGTATTCCTACATACTTCTTAGGGTCTATCCTCATGTTTTCATGTATACATTTCACTGAATAAAAGTCCGACAGTTATTTGGTTATGCTCAATATCTGCTTACTTATGGACAGTGTCCCTTTAATGAAACTTCAAACACTGAAAGTCAACAGCCTGCAAAATCGAAGATGGCTACCATGGCTAAAAATAGACTCAACCAATTAAAGTTTGACATATCTACTCCTCTCGCACTGGAAGAGGCATTGTTATGGGATCTGTATTAAAGTGAGCACCATGACATGTTGTTGGTCCTCAAGGTATGAAACCACCATTATTCCCCCATTGACACCAATGTTATTAAAATGTAACATATTAATGATCTGCTGCCCTTCAAAATAGCTTTCCACATGAAAATTCACCAGGCAAGGTGGGGTCACGAGACATGTAGGAAAATTCTTGTTTGTTTACTAAACAGGTCAAGGGAGCTGTTTTCATTGATATTTGCTCACAAAGTGTATGCATAGATTTGAAATATGAAAAATGTTCATCAAGAATCCATTAAAACCTTGAAATTCACTTCTTATACATACATGCAACAAAATCGAATAGAAATGGGCTCTTTTCCCCTACTTATAATGCCCAACAAAAAAGGAGGGAATACTTTTTTAATTGGAACTACTTCGACCACCTCGGAGGTTTATATGTAAACCTCAATCAATTCTTGTTCTTGCATCTGTTAACATATAGTTACAGAGAACTGATATTGTGTTAACTGTGCATGGCTTAGAGTACATTTACTCCCGAGTTATTTTGAAGCTTGTTTTATTTTGTGTACAGGAAGGACATAGATGAGAATGACCCCTCGCATGAGAAGTATGCAGTTCAGCTGATTGAGGCCCTGGGACAGATGCTCGATGCTAAGGGCAAAGAAACTGACGATTTTCTCACAAAACTCAACTTCCACAGTATCGCAAAACAGTTTAGGGTAAATATAAGCGGAACGGCTTTAAAAATATGCAGTTTTTTAACTTTCTATATTTAAAAAATGGCATGCATAAATACACTTTATTTACTGTTACTGTACATGGACTATTAGAGAAATCTCTCTACTAAATTTCAGTGTAATGGACTGCATGGCAAGTTCCCCCAGATGTAACATCCATGCCCTGTAGTTGATTACTAACACTGACCAGCTGATTGTATTGTTTCAGGATCAGTATGGCAAGTTCCCGATGATGTTTGTGCAAGCAGTGAGGAACTGCCTGTCTCTGGAGGAAACACTTGTCCAACAGGAAGAAAGTGTAAGTTTAGTTTTATACTATTTCAAGATGAATTTTTATGACTCCGCAACCGAAGGTGGAGAAGGAGGCATATAACATTGGGGTTGTCTGTTCCTTCCATCCGTAGGTCTGGCTGGGCAAAAATGAACTTCTGCGGAAAGATTCACCACATGGAGACGATGTGTCAGGTACAATTCCCGGCTATTTAGGGTCAGGATTAACAATGTGTGTGTGTGTATGTATTGTCAATAAGTGGTCACAAAACATGAACTCACTTGTTTAAGGTCATAGGTCAAGGTCATGCAGTTGTCATGTCTTGTCCATTACTCCTAATCTGCTTCAGATAATGGGATGGGACTTCTTGTCTGTATGTATCCCCAATAGAGGATTTGTCTGGATTCTAATGTTGCGTTCAGTTAACTCGTACATGTATATCACTTCAAACCACACTTAGACTATAGGGGTCAAATATTTAAGGTCAAGGTCTATAAAAATCTATAAATAGTAGGGCCACTGTCACACAATTTTCTCCTAAATTTCTACTTTGTTTTCGTTTTGTGAAAACCAGTATGGAATCTAATTGCTCTTTCTTATTTTGTGACAGTCAACAGAGGTGATACCTGTAGATGGTGAGGTGCAGGCAGATCTAAATATAGGACTGGAAATTCAAAAACAGCTTGAGCTTATAGATACCAAGACCGAGGTAGGTGAAGCTTCATGATAGGGGAAACAAAGGTTGGGGAGGGGGGGGGGGGGGGGGGGGGGGGGCGGGGTTCATGATAGGGGAAACAAAGGTAGATGTAGCTTAAAGATAGGGGAAGCAGAGGTAGGTTGGGCTTAAAGATAGGGAAAACAGAGGTAGGCAGTGCTTAAAGATAGGGAAAACAGAGGTAGGTTGGGCTTAACGATAGGGCAAACAGAGGTAGATGGGGCTTAAAGACAGGGAAAACAGAGGTAGGCAGTGCTTAAAGATAGGGAAAACAGAGGTAGGTTGGGCTTAAAGAGATAGGGGAAATAAGGAGTAGGTGGGCTTAAATATAGGTAAAACTGAGGTAGGTTGGACTTAAAGATAAGGGAAATAAGGAGTAGGTGGGCTTAAAGATATGGAAAACAAAGATAGGTTGGGGATAAAGATAGGGAAAACCGAGGTAGGTGGGGCTTAAAGATATGGAAAACAGAGATAGATGGGACTTAATGATAACAGAACACAGGTATAAAAATATGGCTCTGTTACAGATGTAGAACAGTGGTAGGTAAAGCCACAGATGTAGGTGGAGCTTATAGATGTCAGAACAGGGGTGAGTGGAGTTGAGATGTCAGAACAGAGGTAGATGGAGCATATAGATGGCAGAACAGAGGTAGGTGGAGCTTATAGGTGGCAGAACAGAGGTAGGTGAAGCTTTTAGATGGCAGAACAGAGGTAGGTTGACTTTATAGATGTCACAACAGAGGTAGGTGGAGCTTATAAATGTCACAACAGAGGTAGGTGGAGCTTATATATGGCAGAACAGAGGTAGGCGGAGCTTTTGGATGGCAGAACAGAGATAGGTGGAGCTTATAGATGGCAGAACAGAGTTAGGCGGAGCTTTTGGATGGCAGAACAGAGATAGGTGGAGCTTATAGATGGCAGAACAGAGGTAGGTGGAGCTTATAGATGGCAGAACAGAGGTAGATGTAGCCTATAGATGGCAGAACAGAGGTAGGTGGAGCTTATAGATGGCAGAACAGAGGTAGATGTAGCCTATAGATGGCAGAACAGAGGTAGGTGGAGCTTATAGATGGCAGAACAGAGGTAGATGTAGCCTATAGATGGCAGAACAGAGGTAGGTGGAGCTTATAGATGGCAGAACAGAGGTAGGTGTAGCCTATAGATGGCAGAACAGATGTAGGTTTAGCTTTTAGATGACAGAACAGAGGTAGCTGGAGCTTAAAGATGAAAGTTCAAATGTTTATGTAAGTGCTAGTTTATAGATGGCAGAACAGAGGTAGATGTAGCCTATAGATGGCAGAACAGAGGTAGGTGGAGCTTATAGATGGCAGAACAGAGGTAGATGTAGCCTATAGATGGCAGAACAGAGGTAGGTGGAGCTTATAGATGGCAGAACAGAGGTAGGTGTAGCCTATAGATGGCAGAACAGATGTAGGTTTAGCTTTTAGATGACAGAACAGAGGTAGCTGGAGCTTAAAGATGAAAGTTCAGATGTTTATGTAAGTGCTAGTTTTTAGCTCTACTGATCAAAGATCAGCAGAGCTTATACCGTGGTGTGTCGTCCGTCCATCCGTTTGTCCTTTTTTTTTGTGGCGACTACTCCTCTGAAACTAATGGATGGATTTTCATGAAACTTCACACGAATGTTGCACTTGATGTCTGGTTGATCCTAGCAAAATATTCAGGTCAGCCGGAAATTCAATATTCTACTCAAGTTATTGCATTAAAATTTTAAACTAATGTTTCACATCAAATTCTGTACCTCATTCAACAATCCCTATAACTCTTCTATTTATTTTGACAAAATTATGGCCCCTGAATTGGTAAAAAAAGTCATTTTTTAGCTCTACTGATCAGAGATCAGCAGAGCTTATGCCGTGGTGCGGCGTCCGTCGTCCGTCTGGCCGTCTGGCCGTCTGGCCGTCTGTCCGTCTGTCCGTAAACTTTTATTTGTAGCGACTTCACAGCTGAAACTACTGGATGGATATTCATGAAACTTTACAGAAATGTTGCCCATAAAGTCTAGTTGATCCTAGCAAAAATTCATGTTGATGTGAAATCCAAGATGGCCGCCAAAGCTGAAAATAGAGTTTTAAAATACAAGTTTGTAGCGACTTCTTCTTGAAAACTATAAGTGATATTGATATGGGACTTTTTCTAAAATGATCAGCATGACATGATGTTGATCCTAGTCAAAAATCGTTTTGATTCAACGTTAAACATGGCTGCCAGTGGCCATCTTTGTTTACATAGAGTTATATAGTAAAAACTTGTAGCGACTACTTCTCTGAAACTACTTTGCGGATTGTCATGAAACTTTACAGGAATGTTGCTCTTGATGTCTTATTGATCCTAGAAAAATTTCAGGTCGGCCGGTATTTCAAGATGGCCGTCACAGCTAAAAATAGATTTTTAAAAAATAAGTTTGTAGCGACTACTTCTTGAAAACTATAAGGGATATTGATATGGGACTTTTTCTAAAATGATCAGCATTACATGATGTTGATCCCAGTCAAAAATCGTTTTGATTCAACGTTAAACATGGCTGCAAGCGGCCATCTTTGTTTACATAGAGTTATATAGTAAAAACTTGTAGCGACTACTCCTCTGAAACTACTTGGCGGATTGTCATGAAACTTTACAGGAATGTTGCTCTTGATGTCTAATTGATCCTATCAAAATTTCAGGTCGGCCTGAAATTCAAGATGGCCGTCACAGCTAAAAGTAGATTTTTAAAAAATAAGTTTGTAGCGACTACTTCTTGAAAACTATAAGTGATATTGATATGGGACTTTTTCTAAAATGATCAGCATGACATGATGTAGATCCTTGTGGAAAATTATTTTGATTCGACGTTAAACATGGCTGCCAGTGGCCATCTTTGGTTACATAGAGTTATATAGTAAAAACTTGTAGCGACTACTCCTCTGAAACTACTTGACGGATGTTCATGAAACTTCACAGGAATGTTGCTCTTGATGTCTAGTTGATCCTAGAAAAATTTCAGGTCGGCCGGAAATTCAAGATGGCCGCCACAGCTAAAAATAGATTTAAAATAAATAAGTTTGTAGCGACTTCTTCTTCAAAACAATAAGAGATATTGATATGGGACTTTTTCTAAAATGATCAGTATGACATGATGTTGGTCCTTGTCGAAAATCGTTTTGATTTGACCTTAAACATGGCTGCTTTGTTTACATAGAGTTATATAATGAAAACTTGTAGCGACTACTTCTTTGAAACTACCTGACGGATTTTCATGAAACTTCACAGGAATGTTGCTCTTAATGTCTTATTGATCTTAGCAAAATTTCAGGTTGGCCGGAAATTCAAGATGGCCGCCACGGTTAAAAATAGATTTTCAAAAAAACAAGTCTGTAGCGACTACTTCCTGAAATCAAAATCAATCAGTAGAGCTTCAAGGTCATTGACCTCTTGTTACATAGAAGTATATAGGAAAAACACTTAAAATCTTCTTCTCCGAAACAAAAAGGGCTGCAGCTTATATATTTTGTATGTAGCATCGTCTAGTAGTCCTCTACCAGGTGACCCTGGGTTCAGAATTGGACCCGTCCCGGGGGGTCACAAGAGGTGAAATATGAGGGTGTGGGTGGCCCCCTGAGTCATAAATTAGTAACCGTTGAGATCCCCACCCTATAACCATATATACACTTACTGGACATGAACAGACAGATACAACCATCCAACCAGCATAGACACCGGGTTGCTTCCCCACCCCTTGGGACATAGCCCCTCGGTCGTAACTTGGAAACCATTGAGATCCCCACCCTATAACCTAAACCATATATACACTTACTGGGCATGAAAAGACAGATATAACCACCCAACCAGTATAGACTCCGGTCTCCTTCCCCACCCCTGGGGTCATAACTTGGAAACCATTGAGATCCCCCCCTATAACCATATATACACTTACTGGGCATGAAGAGACGGATACAATCACCCAACCAGCATACACCCCAGACTCCTTCCCCACCCCTGGTGACATAGCCCCTGGGTCATAACTTGTAAACCGTTGAGATCCCCACCCTATAACCATATATACACTTACTGGGCATGAACAGACAGATATAACCACCCAACCAGCATATACCCCGGGCCCCTTCCCCACCCCTGGGGACATAGCCCCTCGGTCATAACTTGGAAACCATTGAGATTCCCACCTTATATCCATATATATACTTATTGGGCATGAACAGACGGATACAACCACTCAAGCAGCATAGACCCTGATCTCCTTCCCCAACCCTGGGGACATAGCCTGTGGGTCATAATTTGGAAACCATTAAGATTCCTACCCTATAACCATATATACACTTACTGGGCATGAACAGACGGATACAACCATCCAACCAGCATAGACCCTGCACTCCTTCCCCACCCCAGGTGACATAGCCCCCGGGTCATAACTTGTAAACCGTTGAGATCCCTACCCTATAACCATATATACACTTACTGGGCATTAACAATATATACACTTACTGGGCATTAACAGACTGATACAACCATCCAACCAGCGTAGACCGTAGGCTTCTTCCCCACCTTTATGGACCTAGCTCCTGGGTCAAACTTTACAAATAATTTGATATGTTTATCTCGATTGTTCGAAGGATCTTAAGGGGTCAAAGTT
This sequence comes from Cyrtodaria siliqua, assembly GCA_037043455.1. NCBI lineage: Eukaryota > Metazoa > Mollusca > Bivalvia > Adapedonta > Hiatellidae > Cyrtodaria > Cyrtodaria siliqua. The sequence goes on along the minus strand of JAWPHD010005671.1, from coordinate 36,097 downwards.
CATGGTCACAAATTACATTTATGTGTTGATAGGCTCTTAGCATCAGGTAAATGTTTACGTCCGCATTTCTTAACATGTAAATAACTAACATTTTTTATCCAATCATCATCAAACTTACATACTTTATTATAAATGGGACGATGATCATATCTACTGAGTTCAAGATCATTGGATAAAAGGTCAAGGTCGCAAAGGGGTCAAAGGTCAAATGCATTTACATAATACTTTCAACATATTTTCTTCAAATGTTCAACTTATAAAATTTGCATTATGGGTTATTATGAAATTACCTATGTGTCATCACAGAAAAATTGTGGCCCTTTATTTAATGAAAATTCAGCTCACCCCTTTGTTTTTAAATTATTTTTTTCTGATGGTATGCCGGGTGTATCATTTCTTGTTCTCTGAAATTTAAAATAGTCGAGCTACGCTGCCCTCTGACAGCTCTTGTTAGCTCTACTGATCAGAGATCAGCAGAGCTTATGCCGTGGTGCGGTATTCGTCGTCCATCTGTCTGTCCGTAAACTTTTTTTGTAGCGACTACTCCTCTGAAACTACTGAATGGATTTTCACGAAACTTTACAGAAATGTTGCCCATGAAGTCTGGTTGATCTTAGCAAAAAATTATGTTGATGTGAAATCCAAGATGGCCGCCAAATCTAAAAATAGATTTTTAAAAAACAAGCTTGTAGCGACTACTTCTTGAAAACTCTAAGAGATATTGATATGGGACTTTTTCTAAAATGATCAGCATGACATGATGTTGGTCCTTGTCGAATATCGTTTTGGTTCGACGTTAAACATGGCTGCCAGCGGCCATATTTGTTTACATAGAGTTATTTAGTAAAAACTTGTAGTGACTACTCCTCTGAAACTACGTGACGGATTTCCATGAAACTTCACAGGAATGTTGCTCTTGATGTCTAAATGATCCTAGCAACATTTCAGGTTGGTCGGAAATTCAAGATGGCCGCCACAGCTAAAATAGATTTTCAAAAAATAAGTTTGTAGCGAGTACTTCTTGAAAACTATAAGTGATATTGATATGGGACTTTTTCTAAAATGATCAGTATGGAATGATGTTGATCCTTGTCAACAATTATTTTGATGCGACGTTAAACATGGCCGCCAGTGGTAATCTTTGTTTACATAGAGTTATATAATGAAAACTTGTAGCGACTACTCCTCTGAAACTACTTGACTGATTTTCATGAAACTTTGTAATTTTCAAAAAAAATGTTTGTAGCGACTACTTGAAAACTATAAGTGATATTGATATGCGTCTTTTCCTAAAATGATCAGTATGACATGATGTTGATCCTTGTCGAAAATTATTTTGATTCGACGTTAAACATGGCTGCCAGCGGCCATCTTATTGATCCATGTTTTATTGATCCTAGCAAAACTTCAAAAAACAAGTTTGTAGCGACTACTTCTTGAAAACTATAAGTGGTATTGATATGGGATTTTTTCTAAAATGATCAGCATGACATGATGTTGATCCTTATCGAAAATTATTTTGATTCGACTTTAAACATGGCTGCCAGCAGCCATCTTTGTTTACATAGAATTATATAATGAAAATTTGTAGCTACTACTCCTCCGAAACTACTTGACGGATTTTCATGAAACTTCACAGGAATGCTGATCTACCTATCAAAAACCTATCAGTAGAGCTTCAAGGTCATTGACCTTTTGTTTTTGTTGTTGTTTTTAATGACTAACAAAAAATGGTGCCTGCAGTATATAATTAAAATCATGAGAAGTGTATTGTGTCTTTTAATTATACCCCCGCAAAGTGGGTGAGGGGTATACTGGAATCACCTTGTCCATCTGTCCGTAGATGCAATTCTTGTCCGGATTATTTCTCAATAACTCCTTCTTAAAATTTAGCGAAACTTGCTAGGATGTATAAATATCGAGGTTACATGCGCATACTGTCATGACGTTCCGGTTCGATAATTTTACGCTCAGTTATGGCTCTTTGTACTTCTAATATATATATAATACAAAATTCTTGTCCTGGCTATTTCTCTAAAACTCCTTGTTAAAATTTAGCAAAACTTGCTAGGAAGTATCAATATCAAGTGTAGATGTGCATACTGTCATGACGTTCCGGTTCAATTATTTACCAGTGAGTTATGGCCCTTTGTATTTTTAATGCATTTCATACTTGGTAGTGAAATAGAAAATTCTTGTCCACGCTTTTTCTCTAAAACCCCATGTTATAATTTCGTGAAACTTGCTACGAAGCATCAATATCAAGTGAATATGCGCATATAGTCCGGACATTTTGGTTAGATACTTTTCCACTGAGTTATTGCCCTTTGTATTTCTAATATATATATATATATACAATACAAAATTCTTGTCTGAGCTATTTCTCTAAAACTCCTTGTTAGAATTTATTGAAACCTGCTAGGAAGTATCAATATCAAGTGGAGTTGTGCATACTGTCATGACTTTCCGGTTCAGTAATTTTTCACTGAGTTATGGTCTTTTGTATTTTTAATGCATTTCATACTTGGTAGTCAAATAGAAAATTCTTGTTCGGGCTATTTCACTAAAAAAAACAATATCAAGTGGAGATGCGCATATTATCATGACGTTCCTGTTCGATAATTTTCCACTCAGTTATGACCCTTTGTATTTTTATGCATTTCACATTGGTAGTCAAATAGAAAATTCTTGTCCGGGCTTTTTCTCTATAATATATGTCGATATATCTTATAGGAACAATGTCTTGTATGTTTACGCACTCCCCAACAAGTTGCCAGCAGGGGGTATTTGTCCGCCTCCGGCAACAGTTCTAGTTTATACTATAATTTTGAATGTACAGAGAATGTCAGTATTTTAGAACCATCACATGTTTGTACTTCAGCAAATTCAATTATCATCAATTGAAATGATTTGCATTTGTGACATCATTGCAGCTTACACAGAAACTTTTTTAATAGTATTGAAAACGTTGTGAATAAAACAATATGTCGAACATACAAAGTGGCTGGTGAAATTATTCAGGAGAATAAAAAGTTACATATAAATACAAAGGGGCTGGGTGATATGATCAGAGGAATAAGAAAATAAAATGGAAGGTTATATATGACGGTCGATTTTTTGTGGTTGAGGCAGACCACCCATTTTTCCTGGGTAGAACCAGTACTGTGCACCTCCCGCCATCCGAAAGAATCAACACTTCCTGAATCCTCACAAGTCCAGCTCCCAAATCTGATTCCAACCCACAGCGGTGAGAGGCGGTGAACGCAACGTTGTTAACCATTCGGCCACGGAGTTATACATACACAAGGGGACTGCGTCTTATGATCAACAAACAAGATGTATTGTCATCGTCTAATCTTCAAAATACTTCTGATGATATTTGAGGGTTCATAAATTGTAGGTACAAAATAAATATTGTGAAAAAGCAGTTTACATTCATACTATTGTGCAGAAAGAGAGGGAGTCAACCCTTAGCACTACCCGCACAGTTCATATAAGTACGTTACGTACACGGACATAACTGCCTATATGCACAATACACTTGTGCTTATTATTTTTCTCGACAGTCATTAAAAAGATTTAAAAAATTGCGGATTGTTCTAGAAAGCTCTAGTTTGCACCATATTAACCACCCCCCACCCCTCCAATGCACCCCAACACATACAATGTCATCCCTTTACACCTTCGGCACTCAATTATTACTTTCCTGCATATAATTTATAAAAGCCTAGTCAGGCCACAAAAAATTAATTACCTGGTTCTCAGGCCACTTTTTCTGAGAAGAGATGCGGGCGGATTTTTTTTTACAATTTTACAGTGGTCAACAGACACGCGGGCGATTTTTTTTTATCCAAACTTTAATTCCAATACATGTATTGATGCAAAATATCTCGAAATACATGTGCAATAACCAGTTGGATCAGCTCATCTCTATTGTCGATCATTACCTTATCATTTTCTTCCCGACTTATGCTTCTTTCAATCACAATAAGTCCGTATATTTGTATTAGATCACGCATGAACTTCAATCGACCCGATGACACCGCCATTATTGCATGTTGTTGTGAGACTTTGTCGATTAGACGCTTGAATAAATCACCTGTTCTGTAGCACCTACTAGTTCCAAGCGTCTCAAGCGTCTGACTCTCCTAGATTGGTACCCGTACGACTGCAACATTCACAAGCTAGCGAGCAGAGCGGCAGAAAGTCGGCCGCGCACCAGTCTACCCACAAGGAGATTCCCCTGAGGTAGTTGCATGTAAAAACCGGATCGAACATGGATGCGGAACTTTTTTCTCGAAATTTCGGTAGTGCATTTCAATTTTTTATTTTATTACTTTTGAGATAAAATCGGCAATGCGGCACCAAAAAAAGACATGCGGGCGGGCCTGAGAACCAGGTAATTAATTTTTTATGGCCTTAGGCACTTGACTTATGACCTTGTTTTCCTCAGGCGACAGACCAAGATTTACGACAGATGCAGCTGAAGCAAGAGAAGTTTGTGATTGACTATCAGAGCCAGCTCAAGATCTCGAGTAAGTAGATTTATTATTGATAAACTGTGTATTACTAATCTGAGCTACTACATTGGTGTAGGGACAGAAGGAGGGGGGAGGGGTTGGCTACCCACCCCCAACCTCTAACAGTTTGTGTTATAATACACTCCAAAAACAACAAAATGTGCCGGAAATGTTACCGTTACATTTACCTAATTGACAAGTGTAGGTAATTTGTTTATTAAAATGTCTAAGAAGCAAATAATAAGTAGCCCCGGTCCACCCAACTCCAAGTATTGAACAGATTTGTCTGATTTTTTAATGTACTTAAATAATAAATAGATCATGTCTTGATACTGCTTTGATTTCAACCCCTTTCCAAACTAACCGAGCTGTTTGCACCACAAGTTACGTCCTCAAGGTCACATGTCAAACTCGTAACCTGAAAAGCTTGGCTCCCTTATTAATGTAACCCTTCTGATAAATTGTTCCATGTTGCCTTGTTCACAGACAATATGCAGCAACTGAGGATGCTTCCAGCGAGTCCAATGGTGACGGAGGCGGAGAACAAACTGAAGGCAGAGAAGGACGCAATGGACAGGCATCTCCTGGCGGCAGCACAGCTGTTGCTGCAACAACGAATTGTAAGGGTATATTGTATCCCATATTGAATGATGCATTGTGGATAAATAATTATTCCACTATGCATTATGAATAAATAATTATTCCACTATGCACTATGGGTAAAAGTCAATGTAGTAAATATTTGCATATTTTGTATTATGAGGTCAACATGGTATGCAGTATTCTGATTTTCATTGGCATAAAATTGTACTGTTACCAATACTTTTTAAAAAAAGATTGGTGAAGAATGGAAAATATCAACAAATTGATAGTTGTATGGTTCTTTTCACATTCCAGTTACTTCAAAAAATGAGTAACAGGAACGATATAACTATTTTGCAGCTAAGACTCGTAAATTGTGACATTTAAGAATTTATTAGCATAATGCCATCAATTGTTACATTATTAGCTCTACTGGCCAGGCGAGCTTATGCGATCACTTTTCGTCTGTCTGTCCATCCGTCCATCCATCTGTTAGCAATTTTATAAAATCGACATCTTCTCTAAAACCGCATGAAGGATTTTGATGAAACTTCATCACAATGTTACTTAGGAGGCCCTCTCTCAGATTTTTGTGTATCTTGGCTGCCAGTCATCCAAGATGGCCACCATGGCTAAAATTAGGTCAGATTTAGGGGAATTTCAAACAACACCTCCGAAACCACTTGTTCCATTCTAATGAAATATCTTATAGTTACATGTTCCTTGGGTTAACCTCTATCAAGTTTGTGTTTTTCGTTATCGTCGAATAATCAAGATGGCCGCCACGATGACCAAAAGTTTTAGATAGAGTTGTATAGGAAAAGGCTTAAACTGACATCTTCTCTGAAACCTCTTGAAGGATTTTGTTGAAACTTTATCACAATGATCTTTGGGATAGTGCACCTCAGATATATGTTTTTCGCAGCCGCAAGTTGTCCAAGATGGCCGCCATGGCTAAAACTAGGTCAAATTTAAGGAAATTTCAAACGACATCTCCTCCGAAACTTCTTATTCCATTTTAATGAAATGTCATATACATGTTAGTTGGTCTCTATTAAATTTGTGTATTTCGTTATCGTCGAATAATCAAACTGGTCGCCTTGTTTGAAGTTATGTTTACTTAATAGTCAAATATAGTCTAATCATATGTTTGTACCTGACTGATCGTGAATCAATCTCCACGCAGAGTTATCGTTCCTTGCACTCACATATATTTCTGCTAACTACTAAATTACAAGATTTTGGTAAAACCTGTTAAATTGAAATATGTTTGCCTGAAACTTATTTATTTCTTGTGTAAATATAATTTTCAGAATATCTGCAGATTAGATGTTGCAAGATTTGAAATAATGCACGAAAACAATTTAGTTTTAATCGGGACTATTTTACTACAAAACTAATACGTACTTAGTTCTTCTCAATCGATACGCATATGTAAACATTTCAAAACGAAGCTCGATAGCAGAAATTACTAAAAAAAATTAACTCATAGAAAAAAAAATTGAAATTATTTGATATGGGTCTATATTTTATCTTTGCAGATCACGCAAAAGGGTTTATTATAAACATTGTCATAACTTTTTTGAATAATCACGTGACCTAACCGTTCGCCTACTTTCTTTGATGTTGACAGAGTCAAATGAGGAACGAGTGTACTCTGGGTAGAGATTGACCGTGAATCTGTTTGAATCACACTTTCATGCATTGCGAGATTACCATAATATCTCCCTTACTGCATTGTTCAACTTGTTGATCCAGATTCCTACAATCTTTGTTTTACATTTTTAACTTTTATTTACTTTACCAAACTTTGTTTTAAAATCCTTGTTTTAAGTTATGTTTACTTTATAGTTAAACATAGTCTAATCATATGTTTGTATGAGCAGTAGTGTTGTTGATTTGATCGATCATCGATCAGTTATACCTTGATCTGATCAGTCGATCACAATTTTTCATGATCAACTTGACTCGGTTGTTGAAAACCATGGCTTATTTCATTCTCTTGTACTAAAATATACAAGAAATAAAACCATTTATAGTTTTGCAACAAATCATCACATGTTTATAGCGGGTAACACAAGCTTTGTACCGACTACTTCTCCTGATCTCTTGATAAAAGCTGTTTTAGACAGTAGAGTGTCTATAGGCCCTCTTGGGCCTCTTGTATTGTTTTCCCTTGGCTATAGTTCCAACAGTGACATTCCTTGGAATAATAATAATAATAATAATAAAAAAGCACAAGACAGACAACTACCATCAGTGTATTTTCAGACAGAGGAATAGCCTTTTTCTATTGAGACATTGGATGCACGTGCAGTAGCTCCCCTTCCTTGAAAAGTGAAGTTAATTCCAAATTTGACACCATTTTTTTCAACAGAAAGTTCACTTAATTGTAATTTTTCTGTTATATTCTACAGGAGTTAGCCAACAAGCATAAGGAGACATTAATGAATCTCGACAGTCTGCAGAAGAAGGTGGTTGATGAGGAACTTATCAGTTGGAAGCGTCGACAACAGCTCGCCGGCAACGGCGCTCAGTTTGACAACACCAAGATAGATATCCTGCAGAAATGGTGAATATTTATGAATAGCCAATAAAATCAAAAAGAAACATATTATCTTAATTACATTTAAATTTTGTGTGTGAGGATGCCACCACTTATACTTTCGGCCCCACAAAAAAAGGAAATGAGCAAATGAGCTCCTCCACATACTTGCATTGATGACAGTGGTGGGGGGTCAAAAGTATGCTTTTTTAGCTCACCTGAGCCGAAGGCTCAAAGGTGAGCTATTGGGATCACTGTTCGTCCGTCGTCCGTTGTCCGTCGTCGTCGTCCGTCGTCGTCCGTCGTCGTCCGTCGTCCGTCGTTAACTTTTGCTTCAAATAACTTCTCCTCAGAAACCTCTTGGCTAATTTTGACCAAACTTCACGTGTTTGTTCAAATGGTGACCCAGGGGTCACATTTGGCCCCGCCCCGGGGGTCACAGTTTTACATAGGCTTGTATAGGGAAAAACTTAAAAAATCTTCATCTCTGGAACCACATGGCACTGAGCTCTCATGTATTACATGTAGCATCAGCTTATGGTTCTCTACTTAGTTTGTTCAAATGGTGACCCTGGGGTCGAATTTGTCCCCGCCCTGGGGGTCACAGTTTTACATAGATATGAATAGTGAAAAACTTAAAAAGCCTTCTTCTCTGAAACTGCAAGAGCCAGAGGTTTAATATTTTGCTTTTGCTATAAGCTCATGGTCCTCTATTAATTTTGTTCAAATGGTGACCCAGGGGCCACATTTGGCCCCGCCCGGGGGTCACAGTTTTACATAGGCTTGTATAGGGAAAAACTGAAAAAAATCTTCTTCTCTGGAACTGCAAGAGCCAGAGGTTTAATATTTTGAATTTACTGTTAGATTATGGTCCTCTACCAAGTTTGTTCAAATGATGACCCAGGGGTAAAATCTGACCCCACTCCGTGGGTCACAGTTTTACATAGACTTATATAGGAAACACATTAAATACTTCTTCTCTGGAACTACAAGAGCCAGAGGTTTAATATTTTGCATTTACTATACTCTTATGGTCCTTTACCAAGTTTGTTCAAATGGTGACCCTGGGTTCACATTTGGCCCCACCCCAGTGGTCACGTTTTACATAGACTTGTATAGGGAAAAACTTAAAAAATCTTCTTCTCTAAAACCACAAAGCACACAGCTCTCATATATTACATGTAGCCCTGGGGTCACATTTGGCTCTGCCCAAGGTGTTATTCTCTAGCACCTTCATTTTATATTTACCAAACTTTGTCAGTGTCTTAAACTGTCTATATCAATGTTGTTATACACAACAGAGCCCAAATTTCTTGAACAACCTTAACCAAACTTGCACAGATTGTATAGGACCATAAGATTTCAAAGAAGTTCGATAATGTGCCAGTACTCAGATGATCGCTTTAGGGCCATCTTGGCCCTGGTCCTCTTTTATTGGTTCAAATTAACTCAGGTGAGCGATATAGGGCCATCATGGCCCTCTTGTTTATTATAAACTATTAGAATAGAAATCTTTATTTCATAATTCAAATGTATTTCATTGCTTATCAACTCATTATTTAGCTTTAACATTTAAACCCCCGCTTTCACAAAGTGAAGTGCGGGCTATATATGAATCAATTGTCTCGTAATGTCGTATTGCGTCCCGTAACATATATTTGTCCTGTCGCGTCTCGTAACACATTTTTATTTAATACTTGAATTTCTCAAACAGTTCAGAATGGGATGTTCCCAAACTTCATATACACATAACAACTAATGACCTTATACCTAATTTATTACAGAATTATGGCGCTTTCTTTGACTTACAATTTTCCAGGTGGGGATATTCTTCACCTTTAGTGATAGTTCTAGTTAGAGCTGGTTTCAGAGAAAGAAGGTGAATATAGTCTGGAGAATAGACAGAACATTAACATCGCCATCTGACATATGAAGTAGGGTATGCCCTGATACAGATAAAATAGTGATTTGTTCAACCACAATTTACATATGCTGTATTACCTGCGATTTATACATGTTTAATTATCAGTTATGATTGCAGATGCGAGTTTCTGGCTAATTATCAATTACGATTTACAGGAGGGAGTTTCTGGCTGAATATCAATTCTGATTCGCGGGTGCGAGTCCCTGGCAAATTATTAATTCCGATTTTCAGGTGCCAGTCTCTAACTGAGCTAATTGTCAGTTATGATTTGAAGCATGTCTGGCTGAGCTAATATCGATTATAATGTTCAGGTGCGAGTCTCTGGCTAAATATCAATTCTGATTTTCAGGTGCCAGCCTCTAATTGAGCTAATTATCAATTCTGATTTGCAGATGCGAGACTCTGGCTGACCTAAAAGTGTTGAAAATGTTTTTATGAAACTTGAAATTTTGGTAGGGTGAAATGAGGAGATTATGCGCGCTATTTTGTTTTGTTGATTTGACAAAAAATAGTAAGAATACACAAAAATATATGGATCCTTTGATAACAAAATAAACGCTTAAGGTAATTTAATGAAAATTTGTGTGTAGATAAAAGATAGTGAAGACATCATGCACATCATTTTATTTTATTGATATGTCAAAAATTGTGGTTGCTATGGCAACAGAATTGTAAAATTGGGGTCAATGGGATCAAGGTCACTGTTACTAAAATTAGATAACTGGTTTCTGCTCAATAACTTTAGTTGGGAATGAGGTATTGGCCTGAAACTTGGTGTGTCGGTAGCATATATGAAAAGCAAGTTTGGGATGGCATTTGAGGCCACTGGGATCAATGTTAAGGTCACTGTTACTAAAAATAGAAAAATGGTTTCCGCTCAATAACTTCAGTTAGGAATGAGATAAAATTGGAATGAAAATTTATGGGTAGGTAGCTTATTTGAAAAGGAAGCTTGGGATTGCATTTGGAGTCACTGGGTTCAGGGTCAAGATCACTGTTACTAAAAATAGAACAACTGTTTCTGCTCATTAACTTTACTTAGGAATGAAGTTTTGGCCTGAAACTTGGTGTGTAGGTGGCTCTTATGAAAAGCAAGTTTGGGATTTCATTTATGGGCAAGGTCACGGTTACTAAAAAAATGCCCGGTAGGGGACGTGTATTGCTCTGCAATTCTTGAGCATCTTATCAATTATTATTTGCAGGTGTGAGTCTCTGGCAGAGCTGATCTGGAAGAACCGGCAGCAGATCATCAAGGTAGATCTTCTACGTCAGCAGTTACCCATCGACGTGCCACAGGGCGTCACAGACATACAACCCGAACTCAACCAGATAGTCACTGGTCTCCTGTCATCATTAGTTACTAGGTGTGTATGTTATTATAATGTTTAATTTTTGTTTCCACTGATCCAGACCAATCCTATATAAAATTTAGTTACAGGTTCTAATCCTTTTAATTAAGCACCACAAAAATGCTTTCCATTTGCGTTCCAAGTGCTCTTCATTAGCTTTCTATTTTCATTAAATCATTGAACTGCAGTTTTAGCTCATCTGTAGCAATGGATCACTGCTATTTATCCAGAGAATGAAGCAGCGGCTAATTATTTTTTCACATAACTTCTGGGAGTGTAATAAAGCCATGACTAATTTCTCGTAATACACTGGTGTATTACAGATGTAAATGAGGACTGAATCACTGTGTTTGTATACAGTAAAACATTTAGTCACAATTGTGTGCATGGCATATCATACAATATGGTCAGACACTATTTATCATTATTTGAAATCTTTACATTATATGCTTGTTTAGTAACGTTAAATTTGGTTTAAGGTGTTGCATTATATGTGGGGCGAAAGCATTTTACAGCCGCGTAACGTAGCTGAAGTCACGTTAACAACAAAATGATGTAATGATTTCTCTTACAAAAATCCGCCGTACAAGGTAAATAGACAACATTAAAGTGAAACTATCATGTCATAGGTGTGTTTTATGATAAACAGAATCTTATATTCGTGACTGTTTATTATTGACTTTAATAAACTCCTTGGATAAAAAGATAATTTTATCCAACTTGTTTGTTTAAAATCAATAGTACACAGTCACCCATGTAAAATCCTCTATAATGAGGTGTTGATTGTATTGTATGGTAGTGTATTGTATTGTATTGTATTGTATTGTATTGTTCTTTTCAGCACATTTATTGTAGAACAACAACCACCACAAGTTTTAAAGAAAGACTCAAGATTTACAGCAACAGTTAGGCTACTGGTGGGCGGTAAACTCAATCTTCAGATGACCCCGCCCAGGGTCAAGGCTACTATTATAAGGTAGTAACTCAATCTTCAAATGACCCCACCCAGGGTCAAGGCTGCAATTATAAGATAGTAACTCAATCTTCAGATGACCCCACCCAGGGTCAAGGCAACAATTATAAGGTAGTAACTCAATCTTCAGATGACCCCACCCACGGTCAAGGCTAAAATTATAAGGTAATAACTCCATCTTCAGATGACCCCGGCTAAAATTATAAGGTAACTCCATCTTCAGATAACCCCACCCACGGTCAAGGCTACAGTTATAAGATAGGAACTCAGTCTTCAGATGGCCCCACCCACGGTCAAGGCTACAATTATAAGATAGTAAGTCAATCTTCAGATGACCCCACCCAGGGTCAAGGCTACAATTATAAGATAGTAACACAATCATCAGATGATCCCACCCAGGGTCAAGGCTACAATTATAAGGTTGTAACTCAATCTTCAGATGACCCCACCCAGGGTCAAGGCTACCATTATAAGGTAGTAATTCAATCTTCAGATGACCCCACCCAGGGTCAAGGCTACCATTATAAGATAGTAACACAATCTTCAGATGACCCCACCCAGGGTCAAGACGACCATTATAAGGTAGTAACTCAATCTTCAGGTGACCCTACCCAGGGTCAAGGCTACAATTATAAGGTAGTTAGTCAATCTTCAGTTGACCCCACCCAGGGTCAAAGCTACCATTATAAGTGATAACTCAATCTTCAGATGACCCCACCCAGGGTCAAGGCTACCACTATAAGGTAGTAACTCAGTCATCAGATGACCCCACCCAGGGTCAAGGCTACCATTATAAGGAAGTAACACAATCATCAGATGATCCCACCCAGGGTCAAGGCTACCATTATAAGGAAGTAACACAATCATCAGATGATCCCACCCAGGGTCAGCTTACCATTATAAGGTAGTAACAATCATCAGATGACCCCATGATGGTCAAGGCTACAATTACAAGGCAGTAAGTCGATCTTCAGATGACCCCACCCACGGTCAAAGCTACAATTATAAGGTAGTAACTCGATCTTCAGATGACCCCGGCTAAAATTATAAGGCAGTAACTCAATCGTCAGATGACCACACTGATGGTCAAGGCTACAATTACAAGGTAGTAAGTCAATCTTTAGATGACCCCACCCACGGTCAAAGCTACAATTATAAGGTAGTAACTCAATCTTCAGATGACCCCGGCTAAAATTATAAGGTAGTAACTCAATCATCAGATGACCCCACCCACGGTCAAGGCTACAATTACAAGGTAGTAAGTCAATCTTCAAATGACCCCACCCAGGGTCAAGGCTACAATTATACGGTAGTAAGTCAATCTTCAAATGACCCCACCCAGGGTCAAGGCTACAATTATAAGGTAGTAACTCAATCTTCAAATGACCCCACCCAGGGTCAAGGCTACAATTATAAGGTAGTAACTCAATCTTCAAATGACCCCACCCAGGGTCAAGGCTACAATTATCAGGTAATAACTCAATCTTCAGTTGACCCCACCCAGGGTCAAGGCTACCATTATAAGGTAGTAACTCAATCTTCAGATGACCCCACCCAGGGTCAAGGCTACAATTATAAGGTAGTAACTCATCTTCAGATGACCCTGCCCAGGGTCAAGGCTACAATTACAAGGTAGTAACTCAATCTTCAGATGACCCCACCCAGGGTCAAGGCTACAATTATAAGGTAGTAAATCATCTTCAGATGACCCCACCCAGGGTCATGGCTACAATTATAAGGTAGTAAGTCAATCCAGATGACCCTGCCCAGGGTCAAGGCTACAACTATAAGGTAATAAATCCATCTTCAGATGACCCCATCCAGGGTCAAGGCTACAATTATAAGGTAGTAAGTCAATCTTCAGATGACCCCACCCAGGGTCAAGGCTACGATTATAAGGTTGTAACTCAATCTTCAGATGACCCACCCAGGGTCAAGGTTACAATTATAAGGTAGTAACTCAATCTTCAGATGACCCCACCCAGGGTCAAGGCTACAATTATAAGGTAGTAACTCATCTTCAGATGACCCCACCCAGGGTCAAGGCTACAATTATAAGGTAGTAAGTCAATCTTCAGATGACCCTGCCCAGTGTCAAGGCTACAATTATAAGGTAATAACTCAATCTTCAGATGACCCCACCCAGGGTCAAGGCTACAATTATAAGGTTGTAACTCAATCTTCAGATGACCCCACCCAGGGTCAAGGCCCATCTAATGAGGTCAGTAACTCAATCTTAGATGACTCCACCTAGGTTCAAATTTCACCCTACTTATGAGGTCAGTAACTCCATCATCAGTTACATATACAGGGTCCAGGTCACACTAATAAGTTCACTAGCTCACTGTTTAAATGACTCCTGGTCAATGCCATACTATAAGGCCAGCAACTCAATCTTTGTATGACATCATCTATGATTACAAGATCAGTTACTTCCAGATTCAAGGCTGAAAAAATTTCCGTTACTCAGTCTTTTGATGACCCCATTCAAGATCAAGGCTACAATTTTAGATAATAATCATTAGATAGATTCACCCAGGGTCAGGGCCAAAAATATAAGGTCAGCAACTCAATCTTTAGATGACCATAACCAATCTCAAGGTCACAATTATTATGTTGGTGATACAGGTGGTAAGAAAGTCTAAAACTCCAAAAGTGGTGTAGATAATTATAAAGCATAGATGCAGATGGCTGAGTGACCATGAAGAGAAACAAGTGGTTAACTGAGGACCATTTTCTATGTACCAAATCAACATTCATTCAGGTAAAGGAAGTCAATTATAGCAAATATTTGGGATGGCAATATTTGGCTAGTAGTCGTTTCTATTACTGGTGAAACGAAAAGGTTACTTGCAAAATGTCTACATTTTGTTAGTGTGTTTAAGGAAAGCACACCAAATGCACATAAAAAGCTCAATTTAATTTCCATTGATGCAGCATGCTAGACACCTGATGAGTTACAAAAACAAAAATGAAGAAAATGTATGCTTAGAAATACTGAAACACATGGGTGAAAGTACATAGTCTTCTAACTTCTAAAAGTCGGCACCTGCTATACATGGGCATGATACCAAAAAAGATATTTTTATTTGCAGGTGTTTGCCACTACTTGAAAAGTTTACTGGCATTGAAAATTTCACTTGCGTTCGCAAGTATGCCAGCTTAAATTTGAGCCCTGACATTCTCTTTAGAACTAAGTTTTTATCTGAAAATCAACGTGTTCTGTAATTAAAACAAAACAGTTGAGACAGAATAGGATTAATTTATCTGTTGTAATAGGTTTTAATTGAATTATAAATCACTTTATTACAACCTTTATTTCAGTGAGCAACAAGCTAGGAGTTTATTACAAAGTGATGAAAAGAGAAATAATAAGTCAGGAGACATATTAAACAATGAAGGACCAATGGACTATCACCAGCACACGGGACAACTCAGCATTACGTTCAGAAATATGGTAAATATTGGCTGTGGTGGTGGCGATGGTGGTGATGATGATGATGAAGCCAACCACTAATCTGTTCTGTTGATGCTCGTGGTGATATTTTTGATTGATTGATTGATTGATTTGAATGGTAAACCATATTTAAGTAGTGTAAAGTAGGTTGAGAAGATGCAACATGATTGAAGACGCTGATGATGATGCTGCTGATAGCATTGATGAGAAGGAGGAGGAGGAGGAGGATTTTAATGGAAAACAAAATTTAAAAGTGTAAATTTCCTAGAAGAATTTATAAAGTAACAATTTTTATGTCAAACATTTATTATTTAATGTGTTTTTCTTTCAGAAATTAAACAAAGTTGAGCGGGCGGACAAGAAAGGGAGTGAGGTATTTGCACACATGCATGCTTTACAGTCCTCAGCTTTATACGTTCTTTCTTTTTCAGTCTTTAAAGAATATCAAAAGGGCAGATAGGAGGGGGTCAGAGGTCCATGCAAGTATCATTTTAATAGTGTATTTTACAATTATTGTCCATTTTTGATACAAATACAATAATGAGAGCTCATACTGTAAACAGCTGTATAAGCTCATCACACAATTTTAAGTACACAAATACAAGCTGGGTTATTAGTGCATGATTGATATCTGAATTATTTGTCATATAGGGTTCAATATTTGTTGTAAATTTTATTATATGGATTTGTAACGACCAAAATTCTCCCAAAATAAAACAACAGCTGAAATTTGGGTGTTGTTGCATAATTGTTTGCCGATGTTAATGATGATCTGTAGGCAGGGTATCATTGCTTGCATTTACATTTACTGAAAATAAGATTAAGCATATCAAAGGAATAATAGTTAATATAATCAAATAAATTAAGCCTGTTAGAATGCTGACACGTTGTATCGTTAACGAAAAGCTCAACATTGGTGGCACAATGATATCCGAGCTTTAGTGGTTCCAAACAGTTAAACAGTAAATGTTAATGTTTGCATTCCTAAGCCACTATATACTCTCAACTTTATACGCGGATACATATTGACAAATACCGCTGTGCATTCCTCAGCCACATATATACCCTCAAACTTTATACGTGGATACATAGCTCGCCAAAAGGCCTAGTGCCATAGGGCGAGCATAAATAAAACCTAAAAACTAACTAACGTGGATACATATTGACAACTACCGCTGTGCATTCCTCAGCCACATATATACCCTCAAACTTTATACGTGGATACATATTGACAACTACCGCTGTGCATTCCTAAGCCACTAAATACCCCCAAACTTTATACATGGATACATATTGACAACTACCGCTGTGCATTCCTAAGCCACTATATACCCCCAAACTTTATACCTGGATACATATTGACAACTACTGCTGTGCATTCCTAAGCCACTAAATACCCCCAAACTTTATACATGGATACATACTGACAACTGCCGCTGTACATTCCTAAGCCACTAAATACCCCCAAACTTTATACATGGATACATATTGACAACTACCGCTGTGCATTCCTAAGCCACTATATACCCCCAAACTTTATACGTGGATACATATTGACAACTACCGCTGTGCATTCCTAAGCCACTATATGCCCCCAAACTTTATACATGGATACATATTGACAACTACCGCTGTGCATTCCTAAGCCACTATATGCCCCCAAACTTTATACGTGGATACATATTGACAACTACCGCTGTGCATTCCTAAGCCACTATATGCCCCCAAACTTTATACATGGATACATATTGACAACTGCCGCTGTGCATTCCTAAGCCACTACATACCCCCAAACTTTATACCTGGATACATATTGACAACTACCGCTGTGCATTCCTCAGCCACTATATACCCCCAAACTTTATACGTGGATACATATTGACAACTACCGCTGTGCATTCCTCAGCCACTATATACCCCCAAACTTTATACCTGGATACATATTGACAACTACCGCTGTGCATTCCTCAGCCACTATATACCCCCAAACTTTATACGTGGATACATATTGACAACTGCCGCTGTGCATTCCTAAGCCACTACATACCCCCAAACTCTATACCTGGATACATATTTACAACTACTGCTGTGCATTCCTAAGCCACTACATTCCCCCAAACTTTATACATGGATACATATTGACAACTACCGCTGTGCATTCCTAAGCCACTATATAACCCCAAACTTTATACCTGGATACATATTGACAACTACCGCTGTGCATTCCTAAGCCACTATATACCCCCAAACTCTATACATGGATACATATTGACAACTTCCGCTGTGCATTCCTAAGCCACTATATACCCCCAAACTTTATACGTGGATACATATTGACAACTGCCGCTGTGCATTCCTAAGCCACTACGTACCCCCAAACTTTATACCTGGATACATATTGACAACTGCCGCTGTGCATTCCTAAGCCACTACGAACCCCCAAACTTTATACCTGGATACATATTGACAAATGCCCCTGTGCATTCCTAAGCCACTACGTACCCCCAAACTTTATACCTGGATACATATTGACAACTACCGCTGTGCATTCCTAAGCCACTATATACCCCCAAACTTTATACGTGGATACATATTGACAACTACCGCTGTGCATTCCTCAGCCACTATATACCCCGAAACTTTATACCTGGATACATATTGACAACTGCCGCTGTGCATTCCTAAGCCACTATATACCCCCAAACTTTATTCCTGGATACATATTGACAACTACCGCTGTGCATTCCTAAGCCACTATATACCCCCAAACTTTATACGTGGATACATATTGACAACTACCGCTGTGCATTCCTAAGCCACTATATACCCCCAAACTTTATACCTGGATACATATTGACAACTACCGCTGTGCATTCCTCAGCCACTATATACCCCCAAACTTTATACCTGGATACATATTGACAACTGCCGCTGTGCATTCCTAAGCCACTATATACCCCCAAACTTTATTCCTGGATACATATTGACAACTACCGCTGTGCATTCCTAAGCCACTATATACCCCCAAACTTTATACGTGGATACATATTGACAACTACCGCTGTGCATTCCTAAGCCACTATATACCCCCAAACTTTATACGTGGATACATATTGACAACTACCGCTGTGCATTCCTCAGCCACTATATACCCCCAAACTTTATACCTGGATACATATTGACAACTGCCGCTGTGCATTCCTAAGCCACTATATACCCCCAAACTTTATTCCTGGATACATATTGACAACTACCGCTGTGCATTCCTAAGCCACTATATACCCCCAAACTTTATACGTGGATACATATTGACAACTACCGCTGTGCATTCCTAAGCCACTATATACCCCCAAACTTTATACGTGGATACATATTGACAACTACCGCTGTGCATTCCTCAGCCACTATATACCCCCAAACTTTATACCTGGATACATATTGACAACTGCCGCTGTGCATTCCTAAGCCACTATATACCCCCAAACTCTATACCTGGATACATATTTACAACTACTGCTGTGCATTCCTAAGCCACTACATTCCCCCAAACTTTATACATGGATACATATTGACAACTACCGCTGTGCATTCCTAAGCCACTATATACCCCCAAACTCTATACATGGATACATATTGACAACTTCCGCTGTGCATTCCTAAGCCACTATATACCCCCAAACTTTATACCTGGATACATATTGACAACTGCCGTTGTGCATTCCTAAGCCACTACGAACCCCCAAACTTTATACGTGGATACATATTGACAACTGCCGCTGTGCATTCCTAAGCCACTACGTACCCCCAAACTTTATACGTGGATACATATTGACAACTGCCGCTGTGCATTCCTAAGCCACTACGTACCCCCAAACTTTATACCTGGATACATATTGACAACTGCCGCTGTGCATTCCTAAGCCACTACGAACCCCCAAACTTTATACCTGGATACATATTGACAAATGCCGCTGTGCATTCCTAAGCCACTACGTACCCCCAAACTTTATACCTGGATACATATTGACAAATGCCGCTGTGCATTCCTAAGCCACTACGTACCCCCAAACTTTATACCTGGATACATATTGACAACTGCCGCTGTGCATTCCTAAGCCACTACATACCCCCAAACTTTATACGTGGATACATATTGACAACTACCGCTGTGCATTCCTAAGCCACTATATACCCCCAAACTTTATACGTGGATACATATTGACAACTACCGCTGTGCATTCCTAAGCCACTATATACCCCCAAACTTTATACGTGGATACATATTTACAACTACCGCTGTGCATTCCTAAGCCACTATATACCCCCAAACTTTATACGTGGATACATTACCTGGATACATATTGACAACTACCGCTGTGCATTCCTAAGCCACTATATACCCCAAACTTTATACCTGGATACATATTGACAACTGCCGCTGTACATTCCTAAGCCACTATATACCCCAAACTTTATACCTGGATACATATTGACAACTACCGCTGTGCATTCCTAAGCCACTATATACCCCCAAACTTTATACGTGGATACATATTGACAACTACCGCTGTTCATTCCTAAGCCACTATATACCCCCAAACTTTATACCTGGATACATATTGACAACTGCCGCTGTGCATTCCTAAGCCACTACGTACCCCCAAACGTTATACCTGGATACATATTGACAACTGCCACTGTGCCTTCCTAAGCCACTATATACCCCCAAATTTTATACCTGGATACATATTGACAACTACCGCTGTGCATTCCTAAGCCACTACGTACCCCCAAACTTTATACCTGGATACATATTGACAACTGCCGCTGTGCATTCCTAAGCCACTATATACCCCCAAATTTTATACCTGGATACATATTGACAACTGCCGCTGTGCATTCCTAAGCCACTACGTACCCCCAAACGTTATACCTGGATACATATTGACAACTGCCGCTGTGCATTCCTCAGCCACTAAATACCTCCAAACTTTATACGTGGATACATATTGACAACTGCCGCTGTGCATTCCTCAGCCACTAAATACCCCCAAACTTTATACGTGGATACATATTGACAACTACCGCTGTGCATTCCTAAGCCACTTTATACCCCCAAATTTTATACATGGATACATATTGACAACTACCGCTGTGCATTCCTAAGCCACTATATACCCCCAAATTTTATACATGGATACATATTGACAACTACCGCTGTGCATTCCTAACCCACTACATACCCCCAAACTTTATACGTGGATACATATTGACAACTGCCGCTGTGCATTCCTAACCCACTACATACCCCCAAACTTTATACATGGATACATATTGACAACTACCGCTGTGCATTCCTAACCCACTACATACCCCCAAACTTTATACCTGGATACATATTGACAACTACCGCTGTGCATTCCTAAGCCACTACATACCTCCAAACTTTATACGTGGATACATATTGACAACTACCGCTGTGCATTCCTAAGCCACTTTATACCCCCAAATTTTATACATGGATACATATTGACAACTACCGCTGTGCATTCCTAAGCCACTATATACCCCCAAACTCTATACCTGGATACATATTGACAACTACCGCTGTGCATTCCTAAGCCACTTTATACCCCCAAATTTGATACATGGATACATATTGACAACTACCGCTGTGCATTCCTAAGCCACTATATACCCCCAAACTTTATACCTGGATACATATTGACAACTACCGCTGTGCATTCCTAAGCCACTATATACCCCCAAACTTTATACGTGGATACATATTGACAACTACCGCTGTGCATTCCTAAGCCACTATATACCCCCAAACTTTATACGTGGATACATATTGACAACTGCCGCTGTGCATTCCTAAGCCACTATATACCCCCAAACTTTATACGTGGATACATATTGACAACTGCCGCTGTGCATTCCTAAGCCACTATATACCCCCAAACTTTATACGTGGATACATACTGACAACTACCGCTGTGCATTCCTAAGCCACTATATACCCCCAAACTCTATACATGGATACATATTGACTACTACCGCTGTGCATTCCTAAGCCACTATATACCCCCAAACTTTATACGTGGATACATACTGACAACTACCGCTGTGCATTCCTAAGCCACTATATACCCCCAAACTTTATACGTGGATACATACTGACAACTACCGCTGTGCATTCCTAAGCCACTATATACCCCCAAACTTTATAGGTGGATACATATTGACAACTACCGCTGTGCATTCCTAAGCCACTATATACCCCCAAACTTTATACGTGGATACATATTGACAACTACCGCTGTGCATTCCTAAGCCACTATATACCCCCAAACTCTATACATGGATACATATTGACAACTACCGCTGTGCATTCCTAAGCCACTATATACCCCCAAACTCTATACATGGATACATACTGACAACTACCGCTGTGCATTCCTAAGCCACTATATACCCCCAAACTCTATACATGGATACATATTGACAACTACCGCTGTGCATTCCTAAGCCACTATATACCCCCAAACTCTATACATGGATACATATTGACAACTACTGCTGTGCATTCCTAAGCCACTATATACCCCCAAACTTTATACGTGGATACATATTGACAACTACCGCTGTGCATTCCTAAGCCACTATATACCCCCAAACTTTATACGTGGATACATACTGACAACTACTGCTGTGCATTCCTAAGCCACTATATACCCCCAAACTTTATACGTGGATACATATTGACAACTACCGCTGTGCATTCCTAAGCCACTATATACCCCCAAACTTTATACGTGGATACATATTGACAACTACCGCTGTGCATTCCTAAGCCACTATATACCCCCAAACTCTATACATGGATACATATTGACAACTACTGCTGTGCATTCCTAAGCCACTATATACCCCCAAACTCTATACATGGATACATATTGACAACTACTGCTGTGCATTCCTCAGCCACTACATACCCCCAAACTTTATACATGGATACATATTGACAACTACTGCTGTGCATTCCTAAGCCACTATATACCCCCAAACTCTATACATGGATACATATTGACAACTACTGCTGTGCATTCCTCAGCCACTATATACCCCCAAACTTTATACATGATACATATTGACAACTACCGCTGTGCATTCCTAAGCCACTATATACCCCCAAACTTTATACGTGGATACATACTGACAACTACTGCTGTGCATTCCTAAGCCACTATATACCCCCAAACTTTATACGTGGATACATATTGACAACTACCCCTGTGCATTCCTAAGCCACTATATACCCCCAAACTTTATACATGGATACATATTGACAACTACCGCTGTGCATTCCTAAGCCACTATATACCCCCAAACTCTATACATGGATACATATTGACAACTACTGCTGTGCATTCCTAAGCCACTATATACCCCCAAACTCTATACATGGATACATATTGACAACTACCGCTGTGCATTCCTCAGCCACTATATACCCCCAAACTTTATACATGGATACATATTGACAACTACCGCTGTGCATTCCTCAGCCACTATATACCCCCAAACTTTATACGTGGATACATATTGACAACTACCGCTGTGCATTCCTCAGCCACTATATACCCCCAAACTTTATACATGGATACATATTGACAACTACCTCTGTGCATTCCTAAGCCACTATATACCTCCAAACTCTATACATGGATACATATTGACAACTACCGCTGTGCATTCCTAAGCCACTATATACCCCCAAACTCTATACATGGATACATATTGACAACTACCGCTGTGCATTCCTCAGCCACTATATACCCCCAAACTTTATACATGGATACATATTGACAACTACCGCTGTGCATTCCTAAGCCACTATATACCCCCAAACTTTATACATGGATACATATTGACAACTACCGCTGTGCATTCCTAAGCCGCTATATACCCCCAAACTTTATACATGGATACATATTGACAACTACCGCTGTGCATTCCTAAGCCACTATATACCCCCAAACTTTATACGTGGATACATATTGACAACTTCCGCTGTGCATTCCTAAGCCACTATATAGCCCCAAACTTTATACCTGGATACATATTGACAACTACCGCTGTGCATTCCTAAGCCACTACATACCCCCAAACTTTATACATGGATACATATTGACAACTACCGCTGTGCATTCCTAAGCCACTATATACCCCCAAACTTTATACGTGGATACATATTGACAACTTCCGCTGTGCATTCCTAAGCCACTATATAGCCCCAAACTTTATACCTGGATACATATTTACAACTACCGCTGTGCATTCCTAAGCCACTACATACCCCCAAACTTTATACATGGATACATATTGACAACTACCGCTGTGCATTCCTAAGCCACTATATACCCCCAAACTTTATACGTGGATACATATTGACAACTTCCGCTGTGCATTCCTAAGCCACTATATAGCCCCAAACTTTATACCTGGATACATATTGACAACTACCGCTGTGCATTCCTAAGCCACTACATACCCCCAAACTTTATACATGGATACATATTGACAACTACTGCTGTGCATTCCTAAGCCACTATATACCCCCAAACTCTATACATGGATACATATTGACAACTACCGCTGTGCATTCCTCAGCCACTATATACCCCCAAACTTTATACATGGATACATATTGACAACTACCGCTGTGCATTCCTCAGCCACTATATACCCCCAAACTTTATACGTGGATACATATTGACAACTACCGCTGTGCATTCCTCAGCCACTATATACCCCCAAACTTTATACATGGATACATATTGACAACTACCTCTGTGCATTCCTAAGCCACTATATACCTCCAAACTCTATACATGGATACATATTGACAACTACCGCTGTGCATTCCTAAGCCACTATATACCCCCAAACTCTATACATGGATACATATTGACAACTACCGCTGTGCATTCCTCAGCCACTATATACCCCCAAACTTTATACATGGATACATATTGACAACTACTGCTGTGCATTCCTAAGCCACTATATACCCCCAAACTTTATACGTGGATACATACTGACAACTACCGCTGTGCATTCCTAAGCCACTATATACCCCCAAACTTTATACGTGGATACATATTGACAACTACCGCTGTGCATTCCTAAGCCACTATATACCCCCAAACTTTATACGTGGATACATATTGACAACTACCGCTGTGCATTCCTAAGCCACTATATACCCCCAAACTCTATACATGGATACATATTGACAACTACCGCTGTGCATTCCTAAGCCACTATATACCCCCAAACTCTATACATGGATACATACTGACAACTACCGCTGTGCATTCCTAAGCCACTATATACCCCCAAACTCTATACATGGATACATATTGACAACTACCGCTGTGCATTCCTAAGCCACTATATACCCCCAAACTCTATACATGGATACATATTGACAACTACTGCTGTGCATTCCTAAGCCACTATATACCCCCAAACTTTATACGTGGATACATATTGACAACTACCGCTGTGCATTCCTAAGCCACTATATACCCCCAAACTTTATACGTGGATACATACTGACAACTACTGCTGTGCATTCCTAAGCCACTATATACCCCCAAACTTTATACGTGGATACATATTGACAACTACCGCTGTGCATTCCTAAGCCACTATATACCCCCAAACTTTATACGTGGATACATATTGACAACTACCGCTGTGCATTCCTAAGCCACTATATACCCCCAAACTCTATACATGGATACATATTGACAACTACTGCTGTGCATTCCTAAGCCACTATATACCCCCAAACTCTATACATGGATACATATTGACAACTACTGCTGTGCATTCCTCAGCCACTACATACCCCCAAACTTTATACATGGATACATATTGACAACTACTGCTGTGCATTCCTAAGCCACTATATACCCCCAAACTCTATACATGGATACATATTGACAACTACTGCTGTGCATTCCTCAGCCACTATATACCCCCAAACTTTATACATGATACATATTGACAACTACCGCTGTGCATTCCTAAGCCACTATATACCCCCAAACTTTATACGTGGATACATACTGACAACTACTGCTGTGCATTCCTAAGCCACTATATACCCCCAAACTTTATACGTGGATACATATTGACAACTACCCCTGTGCATTCCTAAGCCACTATATACCCCCAAACTTTATACATGGATACATATTGACAACTACCGCTGTGCATTCCTAAGCCACTATATACCCCCAAACTCTATACATGGATACATATTGACAACTACTGCTGTGCATTCCTAAGCCACTATATACCCCCAAACTCTATACATGGATACATATTGACAACTACCGCTGTGCATTCCTCAGCCACTATATACCCCCAAACTTTATACATGGATACATATTGACAACTACCGCTGTGCATTCCTCAGCCACTATATACCCCCAAACTTTATACGTGGATACATATTGACAACTACCGCTGTGCATTCCTCAGCCACTATATACCCCCAAACTTTATACATGGATACATATTGACAACTACCTCTGTGCATTCCTAAGCCACTATATACCTCCAAACTCTATACATGGATACATATTGACAACTACCGCTGTGCATTCCTAAGCCACTATATACCCCCAAACTCTATACATGGATACATATTGACAACTACCGCTGTGCATTCCTCAGCCACTATATACCCCCAAACTTTATACATGGATACATATTGACAACTACCGCTGTGCATTCCTAAGCCACTATATACCCCCAAACTTTATACATGGATACATATTGACAACTACCGCTGTGCATTCCTAAGCCGCTATATACCCCCAAACTTTATACATGGATACATATTGACAACTACCACTGTGCATTCCTAAGCCACTATATACCCCCAAACTTTATACGTGGATACATATTGACAACTTCCGCTGTGCATTCCTAAGCCACTATATAGCCCCAAACTTTATACCTGGATACATATTGACAACTACCGCTGTGCATTCCTAAGCCACTACATACCCCCAAACTTTATACATGGATACATATTGACAACTACCGCTGTGCATTCCTAAGCCACTATATACCCCCAAACTTTATACGTGGATACATATTGACAACTTCCGCTGTGCATTCCTAAGCCACTATATAGCCCCAAACTTTATACCTGGATACATATTTACAACTACCGCTGTGCATTCCTAAGCCACTACATACCCCCAAACTTTATACATGGATACATATTGACAACTACCGCTGTGCATTCCTAAGCCACTATATACCCCCAAACTTTATACGTGGATACATATTGACAACTTCCGCTGTGCATTCCTAAGCCACTATATAGCCCCAAACTTTATACCTGGATACATATTGACAACTACCGCTGTGCATTCCTAAGCCACTACATACCCCCAAACTTTATACATGGATACATATTGACAACTACTGCTGTGCATTCCTAAGCCACTATATACCCCCAAACTTTATACGTGGTTACATATTGACAACTACCGCTGTGCATTCCTCAGCCACTATATACCCCCAAACTTTATACGTGGTTACATATTGACAACTACCACTGTACATTCCTAAGCCACTATATACCTCCAAACTTTATACCTGGATACATATTGACAACTACCGCTGTGCATTCCTAAGCCACTACATACCCACAAACTTTATACATGGATACATATTGACAACTACTGCTGTGCATTCCTAAGCCACTATATACCCCCAAACTTTATACGTGGTTACATATTGACAACTACCGCTGTACATTCCTAAGCCACTATATACCCCCAAACTTTATACATGATACATATTGACAACTACCGCTGTGCATTCCTCAGCCACTATATACCCCCAAACTCTATACATGGATACATATTGACAACTACTGCTGTGCATTCCTCAGCCTCTATATACCCCCAAACTCTATACATGGATACATATTGACAACTACCGCTGTGCATTCCTAAGCCACTATATACCCCCAAACTTTATACGTGGATACATATTGACAACTGCCGCTGTGCATTCCTCAACCACTATATACCCCCAAACTTTATACCTGGATACATATTGACAACTGCCGCTGTGCATTCCTAAGCCACTATATACCCCCAAACTTTATACGTGGATACATATTGACAACTACCGCTGTGCATTCCTAAGCCACTATATACCCCCAAACTTTATACCTGGATACATATTGACAACTGCCGCTGTACATTCCTAAGCCACTATATACCCCCAAACTTTATATGTGGATACATATTGACAACTGCCGCTGTGCATTCCTCAGCCACTATATACCCCCAAACTTTATGCATGGATACATATTGACAACTACTGCTGTGCATTCCTAAGCCACTATATACCCCCAAACTTTATACATGGATACATATTGACAACTGCCGCAGTGCCTTCCTAAGCCACTATATACCCCCAAACTTTATACGTGGATACATATTGACAACTACTGCTGTGCATTCCTAAGCCACTATATACCCCCAAACTTTATACGTGGATACATATTGACAACTACTGCTGTGCATTCCTAAGCCACTATATACCCCCAAACTTTATACATGGATACATATTGACAACTGCCGCAGTGCCTTCCTAAGCCACTATATACCCCCAAACTTTATTCCTGGATACATATTGACAACTACCGCTGTGCATTCCTAAGCCACTATATACCCCCAAACTTTATACGTGGATACATATTGACAACTACCGCTGTGCATTCCTAAGCCACTATATACCCCCAAACTTTATACGTGGATACATATTGACAACTACCGCTGTGCATTTCTGTCAAAAGTAGGCCACAATTAGCGACCTTGACTCTTTGACCTTGACCAATGGCAGCTTCTCATGCTGGTAGCAGTGTTCTAGTTTTAAGATTCATACTTCTATACCAGCACATCTATGCTTCAGCCTCCACTGGCTTCCCATGTCAGCACTATTCTACATGCCTCACTGCAATCCACCCCTCTTCTGCCCTAATAACTTATGTTTTGATCTATGTCTGCATCTTCATTGCATATCTTTAACAGTCATTTCAGTATTATACATGTCTCGCTGCAGTCCGCCTAAGTTCTCCCCAAATAACTTATGTTTTGATCTATGTCTGCATCTTCTTTGCGTATCTTTAACAGTGGTTATAGTATTTCATACATCTCACTGCAGTCCACCTGAATTCTTCCCTAAGTAACTAACATGTTGATGGATGACTGCGTCTTCTTGAATCTGTAACAGTCATTACTGTTTTCTACGTCTCTTGCTGCAAATAACCCTCCCTAAGTAACTATTGTCTTGAAGGCTTGATAGGATTATAAAAATAAATGGAAGTTTAAATATTTAAATTTAAACCTTACATGAGTACTCATTCATTATTGAATTGATTAAACGTGTTGGCAAAATGATATAATGCGAGGCTCTTGCCGAGCATTATATCATTTTTGCTAACGAGTTTAATAAATTCAATAATGAATTAGAAGGAATGCTAGATTCTATTTATCACATAACTTATAACGTCACATTACATCAGAAAACGTACATTAACGTGACATCCATGACATTAATGTTATGTTATACCACTAGTGGAATATCGAAAATATTGAATGGTGTTATTACACTCCCACACCACATGTTATGTGATAAATGTTATTATTATACCTTAATTTTGGTGCCTTACTCGTTTCATTTCAAAACTTCCCAACATCTCTGTCAATGATGACAGACATGTAGTCCTAACTACAACTGACATATTCGGTCCCTTTCTGAGAAAATGTCGCAGTTTGTATATTTATTTTAAATCGATTACTTACTAATCACACTACAAAGTTGATATAAATCACATCTCATTAAGAGACACACAGCAATTTTGATTATAAGAAAATATGCGGTGCTCTGTTTTTCAGTGCTAGTTTTTCAGCCAGTTTTCCACACAAAGTGAACATAAGCAAACCCTATTTAACCCTTAACCCGAAACATCTATATAATGGACTGTTCTTTCTTTGAATTAAGACCGTTCCATTTATGTGACAAAGGGGTGTTTTGGGGAAAATGACTGATCAGCTGCCGGACATTGTAACCCCAGATCAGCCTGCCAGTTACTCGCAGGCTGATCTGGGTTTACAATGGACGCAAAGGCTATTATAGTCATGCTTAGTGTGTTAAGGGTTAATAATTTAATAATTAGTTCAAAACAGATTTAATTACTTATGTATATTACAGATGGTTGAGTGTAATGCATTCATAATTCAATAACAAAAAAAAACTACAGTAAAAAATATTAATATGCTTTTTTTTTAATTTTCTATTTTTATTTCCGTGATACTAGTGTTTAAATATTTACTAAAATGTTAAAAGTTATCAAACGGACATTGAATAAATAAATCGAGGTTCTAATTGCTACACTTGATAAATACCTCCAGATTTCGGTGTGGCCCTAGAATATGGCACTTATTGTCAGAGCTATCATTTCAAATAAAGTTATAACAAATGCATGTTTTGATTACTCAGAGTTTTATATCTTACCTCATATTTCGAATGTGTATTTCAGGTCATGTGTGATACTTGAAAGGGACACGTGGCAATTTGAAATCTTTAACAGTCATTAGAATTAGCACCTCAATTTATTATTCCAGTATTATTTTAACTTGAAGCCTGTTTGCATATTTTTTAAAAAAAATGTTATAAAATTTGAAGTTTTTAATATTTATTCAGTGTTGTACAGTATGTTAGCCCTTAACCCGCTACATAAATATAATGGACTGTTCTTTCTTTGAATTAAGACCATTCCATTTATGTGACAAAGGGGTGTTTTGGGAAAAAAGACTGATCAGCAGCCAGACATTGTAAACCCTGATCCGTCTAGTTGATCTGTGTTTACAATGGACGCAAAGGCTATTATAGTCATGCTTAGTGGGTTAAGGGTTAAAGCGTTATTGGTGGAAATGTAATCAACAATTAGTAATATGTAAACACAGTTTGCTTTGAACTTTTTCAGATAATTATTAATATTGATTTGTACATATGAAAGTTATGTAGCAAAACAAACGGGAGGCTGAAAGTTTTAAAAAAATTGTAGATTGCCTTGTGATGAATTTTACCTGATTAAATTGAATATGTGTGTCCTGTGTATGTTGCAGACTGTAGCAGAGGAGAAGTTTTGTGTTCTGTTTTCGTCAGACTTCAACGTCGGTGGTAATGAGCTCAAGTTCCAGGTCTGGGTAGGTTAACTTAGCTTTACTCGCAGCCAGTTACTGTTTCTGTTTGCAGATATAAAGTAACACTTTTGTTTAAGATGTTATTTTTCAGCAGAAATGGTTATCATAAAACAGGCGTGATTTAATGTTGTGAAACTGTTTCGCTTTAAATTACATTTTGAATTAGGTACCCACTAGTTTCCAATTTTAAACCTATATGTTTCTATTGCCGCAGAGTTTTACCTTAAGCCAAATAATGTCACTAAATGCATATCGTAATTGTTCAAAACTGTGTTTGAAATTTAAATATGATCGTATGTTTTATTTTGTCAAAAATATAAATGTTGAATTAAAAGTTCGAATTTAATCGAAATTTTAAGAAATTGACAAATTATAGGACAGTTTGCTAGTATGTTACCGATGATTTTAAAAATTTACCAAAATAAGCATTTTATTCATATTATATGAGACAAAAAATGAACAGTTATTGTTGCTGCACTATCACATACCATATAAAAGATATATTTTGATGAAAGTTTATATTCTTTTCATCATTATTTGCAAATGTGTGTGTTTTGCCCTTAAAAGAAAGTATCGAAACTTATTTTTTATAGAGGAGTACATCATAACAATGCCTGCAGTAGATGTTTCGAACTAGAATTGTTTATAGATTTAATAATATTCAAAGTTTTAGTTAGGTAAATTTCGCTGAAATTGCTAAAAACGACAAATAGCAAAACAATGCATATTCCATTTTTTTTATGTTCACACATAGACATATCAGATTACTATTACCTTAAACAACAAATTACAAGCATTTGTTTTGCCGTTACTTTTTACAATTGAAAATGTTTGCTTCAAAATGTCATTCTTTACCATTTTACAAAAATATGGATGCAGCAAAATTAGGAATCACATAATAGTTCATGTCATAATGTTTTATATCGAAAGAAGCATTAGACTTCGACATTAAAATGAACATATTCGGTGAGAATGTCAAGATGTTTGAATCAGGTACAAATGAAAGTGTTACGTTATAAGTTGAACACCTCTCGTATAACTATACACTCACATCATGTTACTATTTCTGTTTGCAGACTTTGTCTCTACCATTATGTTACTATACACTCACACCGTGTTACTACTTCTGTTTGCAGACTTTGTCTATCCAATTATATAACTATACACCCACACCATGTTACTGTTTCTGTTTGCAGACTTCATCTATCCCATTATTAGCTTGACTATATGAATAAGAGAGCTTATGTAATCACCCCGGCGTCGGCGTCCCTCATAAAGGTTTGCGTGTAAGCTGTGTTTACAAGTCTATATCTCTTACATTTCTTATCCTAGCACAACCAAATTTGGCCATGGGCTTTCTTATAGCATTATCTTAAGGGCTGCATGAGCAATTTTGGTTCTTGTAACCCATGGGCTCCCATGGAACCCAAATTATGATAGCCCATAAAATGCGTCCCATTTCACATCAAATTTTGTGCGTATGCTGTGTTTACCAGTCTATATCTCTTACATTTCTTACCCTAGCACAACCAAATTTGGCCATTAGCATCCTTATAGCATTATCTTAAGGGCTGCTTAAGTAATTTTGGTTCCTGTAACCCCTGGGCTCCCATGGAACCCAAATTCTAATAGCCCTTAAAATGTGTCTGTTTCACATCAAATTTTGCGTGTAAGCTGTGTTTACAGGTAATATCTCTATATCTCTTACATTTCTTGTCCTAGCTGAACTAAATTTGGGAATTGGTTTCCTTATAGTATGTTGTAAAGGATTGGGTAAGTAATTTTGTCTTCTGCAAATTCTGGCCTCCATGGAATCCAAATTGTGATGGCCCATAATATGTGCAATAATGGCAGATCTAGGTTTGCATGTAAGCATGTATATATCTATAATTTTTGTTTGGGATTTCTTATAGCATTATGCATCTTATTCATACTTCACCGATATTGGGGCATGGGCTCCCTCCTCCATCCCCCGCCCCCACTCCCTCCCCCCCACTACTCCCCACCACATTTTTTTTATTTTTATTTTTTACATATTTCTGTTGTTTTAGTCAATTCTTACACATATATGTTGCCCCATCCCCTCACCAGCCCCCCACCCCCGCCTCTAACCCCCCTCCCCCACCCCCACTTGAAACTATATATATATATTTGTTTTGTTTACATATTTCTCTGTTGTTTTAGTCAATTCTTACACAGCTTCTTACACATATATATTGGCCATTCTTACACATATATATTGGCCCCCCCCCCCCCCCCCCCCCCACCCAACTCGAAACTCATTTTTAGCTCTACTGGCCAAGGGCCAGCAGAGCTTATGGGATGGTGTGTTGTCTGTCTTCTCACAAACTGTATGCACTAGACCTTTCAAACTTTGCTTATAGTTGTATCATGGGTGGTACATCGCAACGTGACAAAGCAAATGTGGAAGTGACCTTGACCTTCCAAGCAAAGGGCAGAGAACTTACTAATTTTTAGGTTCAAGTTTTGCGTTTAGGTCATTTTCTCAACTGTATGCACTAGACCTTTCAAACTTTGATTATAGTTGTATCATGGGTGGTACATCGCAACGTGACAAAGCAAATGTCGAAGTGACCTTGACCCTCCAAGCAAAGGGCAGATAACTTACTAATTTTTAAGTTCAATTTTGCGTTTAGGTCAGTTTTTCACAAACTGTATGCACTAGACCTTTAAAACTTTGCTTATAGTTGTATCTTGAGTGGTACATCGCAACGTGACAAAGCAAATGTGGAAGTGACCTTGACCCTCCAAGCAAGGGCAGATAACCTTATAATTTTTACCTTCAACTTTGGCGTTTAGGTCACTTTTTCACAAACTGTATGCACTAAGACCTTTCAAACTTTGCTTATAATTGTATCTTGAGTGGTACATTGCAACGTGACAAAGCAAATGTGGATGTGACCTTCACCATCCAAGCAAAGGGCAGATAACTTTAATTGTTACATTTACATCACTTTCTCATGAACTAGAATTATGCACTAGATGTTTTAAACCTAATTTATAGCTTAATCTTTGGAAGAAAACATATTCTGTTTTGACTAGTTGTGTCTTCGTTAGTGCATCTTTTTTTTGGATGCCTGGATTTAATGTATGACCTGGTCA
The DNA here is from genome assembly GCA_037043455.1 of Cyrtodaria siliqua. Taxonomy (NCBI): domain Eukaryota; kingdom Metazoa; phylum Mollusca; class Bivalvia; order Adapedonta; family Hiatellidae; genus Cyrtodaria; species Cyrtodaria siliqua. The sequence continues at coordinate 2,307 of JAWPHD010005671.1, read as the reverse complement.
CCTCCTTTTTGTAGCTGATGATTTTTAGCTCTACTGGCCAAAGGCCTTCATTTTTCATCCGATCTTTACCAAACTTTACCAGATTGTTAATATCAATGAAAGCTCGCACAAGTTCGAAAACCAGCCAGATCAGACAAATAACAGCGGAGTTATGGCCCTTGATTTAGTTAGAAATGCTATACTCAGCCTCGTTAATATGATAGGGCTTTCATTTTTCATCTGGGGAAAAGAATAGTGCCACTGCAGATCCCTTTGGAGGGGTAGGCAGAGGGGTAGAATCCCCCCAAATTCATGTTCATTTTTTGTTCATGTTCATTAAAGGTCTTCATCATGATCCCTGCATTGTTTCAGGTGCTATCTCGCTCGCATCAAAAGAGCAGTGGCAGAAAAATAATAATGTGGCTCCAGCGTAAATGGAGTTTCTACGATAGAATTTGCAGCAACTCTGCAGTTCAGGGTGAGAAGGTTCTAGGCCCATTTTCCATATTTTATCTCGATGTACATGGAAGATGAGCCTGGCATGTTCATGCCTGTTAGGCGCCATATAACCTTTTCATGTGTTGGTGCGCCTTAAAACCCCAATTCAATTCAATTCATTTTTCATCTGATCTTTACTAAACTTTATCAGATGTTTTGCCCTTTTTTTTTATTATTAGTATTTTTTTTTTTTAATTATTTTTTTTTAAATTATTTTCTTTTAATTATTTCGTTTTTATTTCATATTTTAATTTTTTTTGATTATTTTTTTTTTTAATTTTTAATTTTTTTTTTAATTATCTTATTTCATAATGTTTTTTAATTTATTTTTTTTGTGTTAACGCCATGTTAGCAGGAAGCATTGCTGTGCCTATTGCATTTTTTTTCCGGTTCATTGATTTTTGATGGAGTTACAGCCCCTTGACATTTTTTTTTAAATTTCTTGATTAATTTTTATATTTTATTTTTTATTTTCTTTATTTTCTGATTTCATTATTTTTTTGTTTTAATTACTTTTTTGGTGTTAACGCCGTGTTAGCAGGAAGCATTGCTGTTGCATTTTTTTTCTGGTTCATTGATTTTTGATGGAGAAACAGCCTATTGACATTTTTTTTTTAATTTCTTGTCAGTGCTACTCCTCCTTAACGCCTTGTTGGATTTCGACGAAACTTGGCAGGAAGCATCGGTAAGATGTCTAGTTGTGCATATCGCGCTTTTGTTCCAGTTTGCTGATTTATGTCGGAGTTACTTTACTTTGACATTTTTACTTTAAATTTCTTGTCGGCGCTACTCCTCCTAAACGGCTTGGTGGATTTTTACAAAATTTGGCAGGAAGCCTCAGTATGATGTCTAGTTGTGCAAGGCATGGTATATCAATGAAATTTGGAAAAGTTCGAAAACCAGCTATATCTAGTTAGTAACGACAGGTAATGGCCCTTGATTTGTTAAAAAATGCTATATTTAATTTTTGTATTTTTCTTAGTTAAATCTATAGTTACTTCATTTGTATCTGATCTTTACCATATTTGTTTAGAATGTTAATATAAACCCCCCCCCCCCCCCCCCCCCCCCCCCCCCCCCCCTATTTTCATGAAATTTCATTCATAGAAGAAAGTGGGACAAATTAAAAAATGCCCATGCCGGACTAGACACAGCAGACATATTGCCCATGATTACCAGGTGAGCGATCTAAGGCCATCCTATCCCTGTTGTTTTTGCAAGGTTTTAAAAAAAACTACTGATGGGAATTTTATGTCGACAACCCTTGATATAAGAGCCGTTTTAGCCAGTAGAGCATCCGCAGGCCCTCTTGGGCCTCTTGTTTTTAATAGAATGGCATTTTGTTTTTAAACAAATGCACTTAAATGTCATCTCAGCAAACGGCAAACTCGATTGTTTTTAATTACTAAAATGTTTACAAACTTTCATTTAAGCATCATTGACCTTTTAATTTTTAAGTCCAGCCCCCCCGTTAGGCGAGACATGTGAATCCACGGATTTCTTGTTATTATTTTTTTTTTACATATTTTTGGGTTGCTTTTGTCAAAATAAAAGTCTTACACATATTGCATCCACCCCCCACCCCCACCCCCTGCCTCTCCCCCCACACGCCCCACTTGAATTTTTTTTTTTTTTTTTTTTTTTTTTACATATTCGTGTTGTTTTAGTCAATTCTTACACATATATATGTATTGCCCCCTCCCTCTCCCTCCTCCTACCCCGCCTCCCCCCCACTCGAAACTCATTTTTTAGCTCTACTGGCCAAAGGCCAGCAGAGCTTATGGGATGGCGAGTTGTCCGTCGTCCGTCCGTCCGTCCATCCGTCGTCCG